>OVAY01000352.1:0-42835 GCA_900406395.1 Kernera saxatilis
GTGGCTACCTCAAAGGTACAGCCATTACTGCTGTGCTTCTAGCTGCTGCAGTTGTTCTTTCTTCCAACCCGGAGGCTACAACCGAGCTGATGAACCTGGTGGACTCAATCACCACAGCTTTGAAGAACTAAGAGACAAGAGAAACAAAAAAAAACTTAAAAGTCATTGTGAATATATGAGAGTATTTTGTAAGTGGAATGAATAGAGCTTTGTTATAGAATTTCTTATTTTATTCACTCTTTCTCTATTCCTTTAACAACTTGACAAGTCCCTCGTCTTGTCTCCACTTCTCTTTCACTTTCACTTTCACATCCACCTTCATTCACTCAATTTGGTAACTTATTATATTTGGAACACCATTTGATGCAATCAAATTCATTCTCACTCTATGCAAATTTATAAGCACCTCAAGGAAGACTTTTTCTGAAGGAAATCTTCAGTGTCGAGCCGAGCAGCAGTTGCTAGCGTTTTCAAAGCCTTCCCTTCCTATCGTATCCACATTAAAACCAATTCAGCCAAATTAGTCGGCACTAAAGCTTGTCTTAAGTTGAGACTTTATTGGTGATCTTTGAGAAGAACGCCGAATAAACTCAATCTGCAGTTTCATCAATCATTGACATGGACCACAATAGCATTTTATACCAAGATTGGCTACCCGATTGGATGTTAAAGGTTGTATACTTATTTTTCCGATAAGGATGATCTTCTGAGAATTTTTTTTATCTACTACTACTTCCACTTGAATAAAATCTTTTGCAGCTGGTCTAGTTTTGTAGCTCAGCACATTCTGTTGGGATACAATCTAAGTCCCACATCGGAAGTTAGAAGAAACCAACATTAATATATAAAGGGTTAGAGCCAATCCACTAATTGCCAATTGGTTTTTAGTTGGAAACCCATAATAAGCCCATAATTCAACATGGTATCAGAGTCCAAGGTTCAAAGTCTGTTGGACCTAGAAAAGTGGATACAGACATACATCTCGAGGAGGAGTGTTAAGATGCCACATCAAACATGGATTATGTGGTCCTTAGTTTGAAGGAGAGATTGTTGAGATACAATCTAAGTCCCACATCGAAAGTTGGAAGAAACCAACATTAATATATAAAGGGTTAGGGCCAATCCACTAATTGCCAATTGGTTTTTAGTTGTAAGCCCATAATAAACCCATAATTCAACACATTCACATGCCACGTCGAAGCAACAACATAATCAATATGACTAAGCCCCACAACTTTTTACAGGACTCGAGAGAGAAGAAACCATGCTTGCAAACTTGTCATTTTACCTGACATGCGTAAGGAACTTCACTTCGGTACTGCATAAAAATCTTCTCTCTAACAATCTCAGCAACAAAGAATCTCTCAGGGTGCTCCCTCACAATATCCTAGAAAGTCCAATACCCGTAAGGTCCATATCAAGGAGAGGAGCTCAATAGTGATGCATAGACTTTTGAATATACCTTTGGATAATAAGGTGTCCTAAAGGGAAGTTTGGATAGTATCCACTCTTACGAGTTGCCGTATCTATTAAGCAAAAAAACATACCAATAAAAATAGAGAATTTTGCAAAAAAATAACATTTTGTAACTTTTCTTAACACTTTTTTTTGGTGCTATGCCAAGTTAATATGCGAAAAAATGTCAATATTGTCCCTACGTAAGAATGGTGATGCGCAGGTGAATAGAGGCTAGAGAGCTGCGCGTGGGCAGGACGAAGTAATGTTTCTGACAAATAAATAATGTGAAAAATGGTCGACACAACTTTTTATTTGATTTTTATATTTTTATTTTCTTAATTATTTCTTTCTTCCCCACCTTTTTTTTTATTTTAATACAATTTTTTTTTATTTTTTAATTGTGCAAATAATTTTTTTATACACAACTGTAACACATTTTTTTTCTATTTTTTGAGATCTATTTTGTTATATTTTAATCACTTACAAATAAGAATATAAGATATGATGTACAATAGTTGTACACTACAATCTAAAATCCATAGCCACAAACGGTTTATGATAAACCTAAACCTTAAAAAAAATACTATAACCAAATAAATGATACTAAAATCAAGTATTCATTAACAAAGGATCCAAAAAATTGTGTAGTATGAGATTTCTTTTATTTTACACCCTAACTGGTGGGTTGCATCCATGTAGACGTATAAATGATCGTGCTAGGAACATCAAGGCAAATAGAGTCGACATCTCCAAAGTAAATCCTATTCCCGGAGCTGTCAACCTCATTTCCCGTCTGCTGGAATGTAAACCTTGAACCCGGTAATGATATTTTTCTCTGATAATTCTGATAAAAAGTATCAGATTTCATATGCACTTAAAAACACAATCTCTAATTGCTTATTTGCAGTCTTCCTGCAGTTCAAATCCGTCTTTATCCATTGTTTTGGAGCCCTAGTACGAGGCTTTCTTTTTTTAGAGATGCTAGTGACATATTTGAGGCTGAGCTGAGTAAGTATAGACTTAAATAATAAACTCAATATTTTTAGTGTTCGATTTCCTATGGCAAACAAAAAAAATTTGGGCCCCTCTTATATACAAAATTTTGGGCCTCTTTTAAAGTTTATTTAAAACAAAACCCAAATTTTCAATTCAAATGTTCAAAAATTGGGTTGTATTCTATTTATTTTTTTTAAATCGGACCCTTAAACATAAACAATTTTTTTAAAATTGTTATGGGCCCCTGGGCCATTGAACCTCTGCCCTACCCATTTGGGCCTGGCTTGGTAGTGTGCGACATCATCTATCTTCACTACAAAGATGAAGACAGATTCACAAGTTATTTCAACATTTAAGGGGTGGACACCTAAACCCTAAACTATTACACTACCTACATTATACAAGACACACATTATTCACAGTGTATTTGTCTTTTGGATAGGTGGGAGTGGAACCTAATCAACTAAAATCAAGAAAAACATGCCGTGGAGGGAAATTTTGGAGATGGGAAAGGGTGTGTTCCACAAGACTCGTACTTCATCCGATCTCAAGGACAAGTGGAGAATGATGGAAAAAAAAAAAAAGTGGAGAAAGGATGATGCATTTGTGATTAGTAATTTCTACTGAGTACTGACGTTGAGACAAATACTAGTGATTTGTTAAAGGGGCAACATAGTTGTGTGAAGAAAACTAGGAGACTTTGGTGATAGTTTCTTTTGTTGAAAAATGTGTTTTTTTTTTAAACTTGTAATCGCTGTTTTGGATTCCTGCATGTAGATACTTCGGTAAATAATTGTTCATCGCCTTTTAACAGTCTGTAAAGTCATAAGCTGAGTTATGTGCTGCAGACTGTTCAAAAAAAAACAAGAATCCGGTTGATTTTTTAAAAACAAAAAACATAGAAATCAGTTAGCTATTTGAATAATGTTTGAGTGAATTAGGATGTTCACAAAGCGTTGCTGTTTCTAACCTTTGTGAAATTCCATGATGATCCTTTTATGATATATCCAAGTGCCTTGGTTTCAAGTTTCTGTAGCTTATTATTGTTGGTGGACTCATGGAACTTAAAACTCTCAATTGCTTTGCTTATTTTATTTTCAAAACTCAAATGTGCGTTCATGATTTTGCCAAGTTCAATTGGACTTTGCAAACCCGCAGGGATTAATCTTGAGCTTTAAGAGCTAATTGGTCCTACTTGGTCGAATATTTTGATAGTTTGGTTCAGGGAATGAAATCTCAATGTCTTGTTCTGCTTGTCACAGGACATAGCCAGAAAGCGGATCATAGCGATATGTGTGGTCCGAGATGGGGAATTTCAGACAGGCCAAGACGGACAAGCAAATGAAACTCAAATACTTTATGTTTGTCGGAAATGTAAAATAACAAGTATTTAAAGATCAAAGGTGAATCAGAGCAATATATGCAGAGAAAGAAGAGTAGTTCTATCCCCAGTCTATGGAGGGAAGCTGAGGATAGCCTTGCTCAGGAGGCGGTTTCAGAGACGGCGGAAGATCAAACCAAGCTGTTCCTGGTCTCCCACTAACGAAATCACCTGTTTTGGACAATTAAAACTTCCAACATCAGATCTCTATAAGTTTAACAAGTTAACATGTTTAAAGATTGAGAGAGAGTTATACGGTTTAAAGTACTTTCCTTGGATGTGTTGGTTAGGCAGGCCAGCATGAGGTTGTGTAATATTGGTGAATCCTGCTTTTGAATTCAAAAAGGGATGATGTTTTGAGCAACACAAAACAGAATCTAGAATGCGTGTAATGGAGATTTCTTTAAAGCTCTTTTTTTTTGGGGTCAAATTCTTTAAAGCTCTTAAGAAGCTAAAAAGAGACCAAATCACAGATGTGGAGCAAAAAGCCAAAATCAAAGCTGGTTTAAGTTTTGAGCTACACCTGTGTTTCCTGGAGTGTTGTTAGGGTGCAAGTATCTGCAAGAATCTCCAAATGGGCAAAAGTTCTGCAAAACCAAGAAAGAAAATACATAGGCAAATGGGGTTTAGATTTTTGATTTATCTAAAACAAAAAGACAGGAAGGAATACAAAGATGATATATACACATACGCAATGAAGTATTCGGCAGAATCAAATTCCGCATACAAGGAAATGTAAACTTGGGGTAAGAAATTTCTGATTCAACCAGAAAATAAACGAACTTTTACATCCAGAAATTGCTAGGAAGATGAACACAGACGAATCCACTAAGAAATCGTGTAAATATCCATCAAATCGATTGAAGACATACCGAGGTCACGAAGCGATTGCAGAGACCCCTCGGCACGAAACTGGAGACTTGTGGATTAAGATCTAAGAAAATTCGTAAACAAAAAATGAAGAAGGCGATGTTAAAAATCGTATTATAAGAAACAGAAGCAAACCAGAGAGATAGAGTGAGAGAGAGAGAGAGAGAGACCCAAAGGAGTGGTGTACCAAAGGGCCTTAGCTCGAAGATGAGGCTTGCTCTGAAGATGGCGTTTTCTAGCAACTTGAGTGTCCTGAAACTCCTTCTCGCAGTAATCGCAGTAATATTTCCCCGACGGCATGATCTTCTTCTCTCAATGTTATCACCGCCGGTGATCGACGACGACTCGTATCAAAAGTGTGGCTTTTTAACAAGTTTGGGGGGTGACTTTACACGCTCACCAATTGGCACGTGAGGCTTCTTGATTCTGGTTATGCAATTTGCTAGAGTTAGCGATGCGATGATGATCAAGGTTTCGTTTAATGTTGCAGAGGAAGACAGAAACAGAAAAACACAAGTACTAAACTCTGGATTAAAATACATGATGGCTTTTACATCCACAGTAATAATTAACTCTTTTTTTTCTCTACTCATACAACAAACAAAGTGTACATATCAGATTGTGGATAAAGAGAGATACAGGGAGAAAGAGAGAGAGAGAGGCAAATTATAGGGGTGTTTGTGTTTGTGGCTACATTTAGTGTTTTTGCGGAAATCACAAACCGAGCCAAGGACACTGCTTCCTCGCATGCTCAGGAACTAACTTAGCTACCATCTCCACTGGCACACCTTTCAGCTCTGTTTCACAACAATCACAGCTCAATTTTTAGTCATACATATCTTGACTTGAGTGCCCAAAACCAGAAGATAAATTTTTAAGCTTAATAGATTTGCTATTGAAGATCCATGTATGACTCGGATGTTCATTTTACAGGACAAAACTATGGTAAATTTGGAGCTAAAAACATTAGGAAAGGAAGATGTCGTACCGTGAGGCTTGAAGTTGAAAAGCGGTGGAAGGAAACGTCCATTAGGCAGTCGTGCATTTGGATCTCTTAGCTCATCAAAGAATGGATGGACCAATGTGTCGAGCTGTGACCAGATTTACAATTCAAGCAGATGCATGTCAGATTAAAATATAAATGGAAATGAAACGACCATAACAAAAGATTCACAGAAGAATGTCGACTTGTAACACTCACAGCGGCAGATCGTAGATTGGGAGAGTATTGAAGAAGCCTTGAGACCAAATCAACAGCCTCCGGAGGCATGCGTTTGTGGAAAATCTGTGAATATATGATGATAAGATATGTCAAATTGACTGTAACTGCTACTGATATGTCAAATTGACTGTAACTGCTACTGAAGAAGACTGTGTATATAATGTTTCGTTATACCTTGTGCCATGGATGAGCTTTAATCTGAGGGAATTTGAATTCTGTGTAATTAGGGTTCATGCACTTGATTTCTTCCCTAGTAGGCGTACCCAAAACCTATGCAATGCAAAACAAAAACATTACATCAAATCTGATCATAATTATTGAAAACAAGAAGTTGTTACTAAAGTGAACAAGTGCAAAGCTTATACCTTGATAATCTCTACAAGTTGATCAACACCGCTCTCACCAGGGAACAATGGCTGCCATCAGAAGAACACAGATTTTGTCAATCACAAAATTCCAATTCGAGTAGAACAGAAATGTTTGAATTAGATTTTCTTGCATTACCTGTCCAAGCAAGAGCTCAGCAAGAACACATCCCGCAGACCAGACATCAATGGCTGTCGTATACTCGGTTGCTCCAAAAATAAGTTCAGGAGCTCTGTAATACCGCGAGCAAATGTAGGAGATGTTTGGTTCCCCTTTTACCTGTTTTCAGGAGTTGCAATGATCAGTTAATATTCTTTTTTTTTTTTTTTTTTCCAAGAAAAAATGTACCCAGAAGAGATTTATGAACGCACCAATACTTTTGCACTTCCAAAATCACATAGCTTTACTTGATGAGTGTGTGGATTAACCTGTTTCATGATAAATGAAAGAAAGTAGCAAAAGTGTCAAAAACAGAGTTGACAAGAAATTCTGGAATAGCCAGGCGTACGGTGAATTCATTTTCATACCAACAAGTTTTGAGGTTTTATGTCGCGATGACACACGCCAATACAACGGTGAATGTAAGATAAGGCCCTAAAAATCTGCCAAAAACATACGTAGAAGAAACCGATAAGTGATCCACAAAAACTCTAAAATCAAGTACAAATGCAATAATTGGTACCTGATACGTGTATAGTTTGACGTATATGAGCGGCATTCGCTGGTTGAGTTTGTTGTAGTGTTTGATAACACGATGAACTGTTTCTGGGACGTACTCAAGAACCAGATTGAGGTAAAGTTCGTCTTTTTCAGTGGTTGAGAAGAAGCAATGTTTCAGAGACACAACATTCGGATGGTCAAGTAGCCTCATGGTTTGAAGCTCACGGTTCTTGTACCTCCGATCTTGTAAAACTTTCTTTATTGCAACAGTTTCTCCTGTCTCAAGGCATTTCGCCTGAATCATATAACAAAAAAAAAAAGAAATTCAAACTCAGGTGATTGATCGATAAATTATCATATATTACATAACGTAGAGAGCGAGAGATAAAAGAACAAAACTCACTTGGAACACAACGCCAAAAGATCCGTGTCCAACAACACGTTCGGCCATGTAGCTGATCGTCTGCATTCACATTTGAAGAAATCAAAATCAGACAGAACAATCTAAGAAACTAACTAACTTTAGAGATCAAGAAGACCAGTTTATCATAATTATGTTGAAACAAAGAAGCAAAAACCTGTTTTGGTTGGCCGTTTCTTCCACCGATAGTGGTCACTATTATGTGGCCAGTCTCTGTACCATTGCCATCTACCACTGTTGCTTCCATTTCCTAGCAATCAAAATGCATTCAGATTACTATCAACATGCCAAAATTTAAGAGCAGAAACTATAGAGTACAAGGCATCAAAACCTACTTTATCGTCTCGAATTTTCATGTCATTCATTTCTTCAGGCAATTTATCAACACCACTAGCGTGCGCAGTAGAGTCTCTTGCCACGGAAATGGGAGCTATTCCCACGGATGCCATTTTCAGGCTACAAAAATAAGTTTCTTCTTTATCTCTCTCTTCAAGTTCTCGATTGAATCAGAAACTCGGCCTGCAGCAATAACCACACAGAAGCAATTTGGTAATTAGTTTAATCGAGCAAAGTGGAGATGAGTCCAATGTGTAATTGTTTGTTGCTTACTAGTTAGTTCTGATCATAGAACTAATAATAACAACACAGAAGCAATTTGGTAATTAGTTTATTTTTCACATATTTAAATTCAACGGAGAAAAAGCTTCTTCCAAGCTTAACAAGTAAATAAATAAAGATTTTGAATAGAAAAAATTGAGGAAATTTTACTTAATGATCAGATACCCAAAATATTTTGTATACACTTCAAAAAAGCAAAGAAAAACAAGCTTTTAAGACATTTTGGTACACTAATAACCAGAAAATGCAGGAGATAACAACAAGAAGAGAACCCTAATAGGAAAGGTTTTTAAAGGAAAAAAAATAATAGTAAAAAGTATTACCAACAAAAAATTGCAATTTCAAAAGAGCCTAGCATCAAAGTAAGAAAATCTAAGACGCAGGCCACCAAAATCCAATATAAGTTGGGTAGAGAAGGAAAATTCCGTCGATCAAATGGGGGAAAAAGTTGATGAAAAAATCAGACTGCATAGAAGCAGATCTGGAGCTAAACACCTAAAATTTTGGTAGTTCCAAAAAGAAACAGAGACCCATAATTCCAGATGAGAAACGTGACCATCAAAACAAAATTTGAAGAAAGAGATCTTTAAACGTACCGGTACCAACCAAAAATCCCAGATCGAGCAAGATGAAGATCTTTATAGAGAAGAATTAGGATATGAAGAGATCCGTACGATTCAGGGAGGGATTGTGGGTTTGATCATGAATCTCTCTCTCTTTCTCACTTTATTAAATTTTCGGTGAGGCGAATTATGAATGTTATTTTATTTTATTGTGTTTCTTCTCTCTAATCTCTAAAGCTGGCTTCTCGTGAGGCGTATGCTATAATGCGTTGGAGACATTTTTATAGATAAACACTTGAAAGTCTTCAAAACAAAAAAAAAATCTTCTATTGGTAAATAATACTGATACCACATTGGATTATTTAAAATAAAAACAAATAGGCAAATGGGATAGCCTTTTAAGTAAAAATAATAATAATGGAGTCTTCGAAGCTAGTAAGAAGATTTTAAAAATTGCATTGGGTTTGGATTTTCCTCTTTTTGTGTTTTGACCATTCAAACTTTTTTTTCTCCCCAACACCACTAAAACAAAAACAGATAAGGATTGTGGAAAATACACATAGAACCCATTATCTTAATGCGATTAATAAAAGGTTAAAAAACCATCATATGTTTCTTTGAATACACTAGGAGTTTGTAATTAGTCAGAATAATTTTAATCAAACCATTTTCTGAGTGAGGGTAATTTTGTCATCCAATATGTGTATATGGATACAAGAATATACCAAGGAGACCACAGGCTGAAAATGGGCTGTTGGGTCAAACGTGTCGGAGAGGCAAAAAAAAAAGAAAATCAGATTAATCAACGACCACTTTTTATAAGGTGAGAGACCCTATCTAGTAAGCTATCTCAATAATTCATCCAATTATTGGATTTTATCCCTACAACATTAAATAAAGTTGGAAAACAATATTTGAAGAAATTCTTCCATTTATTAATTGCAAGGACATTCATTGAAACACAAGGGGATGTGAATTTATCGTGTAACAAGGGATTTTTTTTTTATTTTCTTACAACAAACAAGGGATTTTGATTCTTAGAATGTGCTGATGAATTTCTTTTAAGTAGAAGTTTATTTTTAGCACAGAAAACAAAAACAAAAAAATTCCGAAGTGCAATCATAATTTTCTTCTCACATGCATAGAAAAAACTCATGAAACAACACCGTCAAGAATCAAGATCTTTGACTAAAAACATGTCTGAGTCAAGAAAATTTGACATTTCAATTCAACTATAACTCGTAAATCACGACTTCAAAAGCTGTTTTATAACGAAAATTACAAAAGGAACACAGCGTCTCTGACCCATTTTATCATATTGAAAATTTTGAAATGCGTCAAATCTTTGTTCTAGTGAAAAGCAACCCAAGCGTAACTTTCAGATTTTTCATACAGCCTCGCTCGTCTAATAACATCCATCATTCAAAACAATGGCTTCTCAATTATGAGCTCGTCCTCTGTATTTTCATATTTATAAGGTTGTCTTTCTTCTTCTACCAATAAAATAAACCGGTTTTGTCTACGCCCCACTTTGGGTAGCAAACTGAGGAACACGGCCAAGTGGTAACAGAATATCCTTCATTGTCTCATACTCTTCATTTCCAATTACACTTCCTTCCAAAACCTGATTTTTTTCAACCAACAAAATCAACAAATCAAATTCACTTAATAGACTTCACCTTATTGATGTTTAAAGTTAACTGTGACCAACCTTGTTTCTGTTAAATATATAAGGTGCAATCCTAGGAATTCGCGATACAGACAACGCGTCCAGGAACAGAAGAACAATCACTAGCCATTGTTCAACCCTAAACGACGGAACTGCCCCTGTCAACGACATTGTCTCCAACAAGCTTCCCTGCTCACCAACAATCACAACCACATCGCTAAGAACACTATATTATAACTTCCCAGCATAAGTTTCAGATGAGATTCTCATGTGGAACTTGATAAAGACTTAAAGAGCTTGGATTTTCAAATATGATCCCATCCTTATATAAGAATGTTTCCTTCTAGGAGTACTTACTACATTTGACAAAGATAGATGGTAATAACTCACTAATTTCGCAAGAATTGGACGGACTACTTAGTTTCCTAGTTAGACAAATCACAGACTAATCCAATGAAATTTTATGATGAAAAAGCTCAGAGCATTACCAGTCCCTTTTCCAACTCGGATATCGCTATTGGCAGCCTGAGATCAGTGGCCACTCTAGGTAAAGCCCTTGCAAGACACCCAGCAATTGTCTCCTTGATCTCTGAGGAAAGCCCGTCTCCCAGGATAATCCTCCGGGGGTACGCCTTCCCGTTAACTGATAAGAACTCCTCATGAGCAGATTCATCCTTCCCATATATGTATGCCAGAGAAGACGATGATACCCAGCCAAACAGTGAATCCCACATCATAGCAAAAGTTGATAACTGAGCAAGGAGAAGGGCCAGTGACGTTAGTTCCACGCAGTCCTAATGGGTGAGTTTGTATAAATGCTTACAAGAGACTTACGGTTAGATTGAAGCCCTCTGGAGGTCCATCAACCCAAGATTGGTCACGGTCAAACAAATCAGAATCTGGAACCCCGGGCTTATTTGGCCACTTCAGAAGCGTTGGTTCCTCTTCAGTCATTTCCTCCTCGGTATGCTCCTCAAAAACCTCTTCATTAAGTTTATGTGTACTTGGCAACAAAACGATTCCAGCTTTCGCAGCTATATAACACATGACAAACTGCAATATTTAGGAATTTATGGAAGTCCACAACGTATGGACACCCAAAGCGTGTCCTATCATAATTTACACCTCCTATGGACTTACCAGCATCACTTGCATCTAAATCTCCAGAAGAAACAGCTTCGGCAGCCTGGCTCAATGCCATAGCGCAGGCTTCTGCTAATGCAAGGCGTGCGACACTGTTGGCATCCTCTGTATCAGTAGAAGACAGGTTAAGACCTGCTCCGATATCATTGTTTCTAACCTCACAAAGATCACCATGGTCGTCGTTCTGATCGGCCCAGGTCACTGAACGATTAAGCTTCTTAGAGCCAGAAATTTTAAGGCATGATTTAGTGACGGTTTCACTTGATGAACACACATCCTGGTGAACTTTAAGTCCCTCGTAAGATTCAGCTGTAAGGATTTCGTCACCATCTTCACAAGAATCAGCATGGAATTCAACAGAAATAACTTTCTTTCCTAATTTTTCTGGTTTTTTCCTCAAGCCATTCGTATTAGAACCAGAGGACGATCCTAGTAGAGCATTTTTCCTGTCGAACGTCTGAAGACCTTCTAGGTGGCAACTTAGAGGATCGTCCATTGAACATGGTGGCTGCTTAGACACACTATATTCTACACTGTACCCATCACTCATAATAGCAGAACTCTCAAAACCCATCTCATCAAGCCCAAAATTCTTAATGCCCTTCTCCACTTCACGATCCTTGCAAAAACCTGCATATGCACAATAAACTTCAATATCAGACAAACAAACAGAGTCTCGCACAGGCAAAGAAATGGCCTAACAACTATCACAACATCTTAGACACCCAAAAAAAATAAAGAACCTCATTCGTCATACCAGATGAATACCTTTAAGCGAGAAAAATTAACAGATACAGAGACATTGCTAAGAGATCTTGAAAGTAAGGCCTAACTAAGTACTATCTGTACAGCCCCTAAGTGCTTACTCGAATTTTTTCTGGGGAGAACTGCAGTTTGTTTGAAATCTGTCATAACTGTTTTCCCCTTGCCATCCTCTGACTCCCCTGCATGAGAAGCTTGTTTGGCTTCTGTAGGAAGCTTCAAACCCTTCTTCTTAGACGCAGAAGAGGATCCTGTTAGAGAACTTTTCTCGTCCAAAGTCTTAATATCCTCTTTTACTAGGCCACCCAGAGGATCTTCCTTTGAACATGGTGGTTGCTTAGACACGCTATATTCAAAGCTGTATCCATCTTTTGTAGTAACAGAACTGGCACAACCCATCCCATCAAACCCAAAGCTCGCAAAATCGATCCCATCTAACCCGGAGTTCTTTCTGTCCCTTTCTTTTTCACGACGAAACCCTGCACATGCACAGTAGACTTCAAATCATCCATATAAACAGAGAGCATGGGCAACAGTATTTATTGCCTCACACATCAGCAGAAATGGCCTAATAACCAGCACAAGATCTTAGGCTCCCCTAGGAATAAATAAAATCCTTCATGATGCCAGCCAAATACCTTTAAGCAAGAATAAGTAACATATACGGCTACATTATTCAGAGATATCTTGGTCGTAAGGCCTACTACTCTTAACAGCTCCTTAGTGCTTACTCGAATTTTTTTTAGTGGGAGGAACTGCAGTTTGTTCTTTCGGAACTGTTTTCCCTTTCCCATCCTCCGATTCCCCTCTAGGAGAAGCTTGTTTGGTTTGTGGTGGAAGCTTTGAAACACTATATTCATCAGATATCATAACTGTGCTAGTAAAATCCATCTCACTAAAGGGCACTTCCTCATTCTTCTTTTGATTATTTTGAGTAGCCTTTGAATCTGCCAAAACAAAGCTCATATTATAAGTAGCACAGACAGAGACCAAACTACGTAGTTCAAAACTTATAAACATTAGTTGCATTTGTCTTCTCTTCTAAGAAGTTTGCTCCGTTCAAACTACATCGTTGATCAATATTTTGGTAACTGAAACATTATCTCACTCCATAGTTCATCATCGTACTTACCGCGTTTGCCATTTCTGGGTTTGCACTTGCTTCGTTCGAAAGGAACATAACCTTCAACGGCATTAGAAGGACCCATCCACTGCTCTAGAGACAATTCTCCGCCTCTCACTTCAGTGTTCTCACGAATCGAGAGCTTAGACAATACTAAATCCTCATTCACACCCAAAGAATCTTTCGCGTTCGAATCACCAAACAAACCCAGAATCTCATTCAACTTCACGGAATCGAAATCCGAGGTGCGAGCGTCTTGCAAAGTCCCCGAGAACGCTCGGCTGTTAATGAGACAATCCGTCGAGCAAAACTTTCTGGTCTCCTGTAAATCGTAAACCTTGTGCTCCTTCAGTGAAATCCGATACTTTCCCCTTCTAGAAACATCGGAAGGGAGGGATGCTCGACAGAGAGGGTAACCGCAGAGCGTAGCGATGGTCCGTTCCGTGACGACATCTTCGTAGTCTAATCGAGACATCAATGTCCCCGCCGCGAAGAGCTGCTTCTGGTCAGTGATGCCGTCAAGCATAGCGAGCTGAAGCTTGTGAACCGCATCGTTAATGGCGATTACGTGATCCCTTGCCATCGTGGAATTCGTCAAAGAAATCAAAACCCAGACAAAAGTGGCTCAATAATGAATTAGGTTCTGGAAAACGTAATCAATTTCACCCAAACAAGAGTTTTTAAAAAGAGGGTCGAAAAGCCAAAAGTGATGAGTTAGACTTAGGGAAACCAAGAAACACCTAAATACATAGAAACTAGTCAAACTACCTTCGTAACTCCGGTCTTAACTCTTAAGCCGGGCAAAAGGCGGTTCACGTTATTGGGCTATATATATACTATGGGCCTAGAAATTACATATGTAATTAGCTCAAGTGAAACATTCTTGATTCTTCTTATGTTTTCGCCATTTGTGCTGAAAAAGTATGGCAATATGCAGGGGATGATTGGAATGAAATTATTCTTCTGTTTCCTACCTTTAGCCCTTCAATCATTTTCCATTAATTCTTTATTGCTGTCTATTGATTCTTCTACTGGTTACCATTTAGACCCAAAATGTGGTATCTTATAATAAGTTTTTCTTTTTTTAACAATAGAAATTCCCATGTTTTCTTTTGGACAAATGATTGAAGTACACAAGTCACAGACTTATAACTTAACAAGGGGGTAGGGATGTAATATTTCTCTTCGTTTACCTCCAAAGAGTATGCACCACTATCTTACTACTCTCTGCAACTACTGCATTTACACACACAAACAAAAAAAGAGTTCAAGATCAAAATAACACAAGAACTCATCTTTTGGAGACAATCACTAATACCAACATCGACATTGACACGACGATCTTGAACCCTGAAGTATCCCAGAAGTTTGGTTTCTCCCCAGAAACAGATTCATTCAACTGTTTTCCGGTTATCTGATCTCTTAGCTCTTTGATCGCCTTGTCTCGCCTCTCCCCCATCTGCGTTCCATTCATCAATCATACAATTAGGTACCATTTGGTTTCTCATTTCTTATCAAGAAAAGCTAAATAAATTGAAATCCACAATCTTGGACTTTACCCTCTGTAGCTTTCTTGTCTGGCTACGAGCTTCTTGCAGACAAAACTCCAGTTTCAGTACCTTCTTCTTCAGCTCTTGATCTGCTCTTCTTTGCTTCTCCAACTGAATTATCCACAGGTGAAAATTGTCATTTATCAGCCAATGATTGAAACTTTCCGACAATAAAAAAAAAATAAGCGAGAGAAGACGAGAATAAGGACAGAGACATGGATACTGAACCTGGGATTCAAGTTCCTTAGTCTTGAGTTTCCAATGAGCTGACATTAACCTTATCTCATCTTTTAGTTTTGCAATCTCTTCGTCTTTTACCGCCAATAGCCTGTTCATTCTCTCAAAATTCTTTGGAGAAACCTCTTCCAGAAGTTTGCGGAGCTCACATTCCGTGCCTTTCCCAGACTTTGCAACAGCTTCGGTTATCTCACGCTCGATTCTCATAACTTCGTCTCTCAGCTGTTTCTGAGAACACTCTCGTGTCCTCAGATCTCTCTGCAGATCATCAAGCTGGTGACCGAGCTGAGTTACACGGTCTTCATGTTCTCTTAGAGAACGTGTTTTGTCGTCAAGTTGTTCTGTAAGAGTTGAGCATTGAAGCTGTGCGGATTGAGCAGAAGCAGCGCTTGTTTCTGCAATTTCCTTTGTTAAAGCTAGCTGCGATCTCAGATCGTCCACTTCTTGGAGAAACTGTTTGTGTCAAAATAAAATCATAACGCATAAGAGAAACATTCTTAGAATGATTCCCGGATTATGTTGACTGAGTGACTAAAGCAATCTTATGTTCAAAACAATCCAAACTCGGTCAAGAAATATTCAGAAAATAAAAAAGGTAAACAGCGATGCAAACCAATCGAGCAAAAATCCTAAATAAGTGCATTGAATGCTCAAGAATGTAACGGAGTTGCATTGAGTGAACACTTTAGATCAGTAATTGAAAGTTAACAGCTTTCTAACAACACTATCATTGCCCAATTGCACATCTCAGATTTTACATTTTCATACACTAGAAATGCGAACTGATTCAATTCTTGTGCATTTAATATAAATTTTCAAGCCAAGCTAGAGACCGGTTTTATCTAAAGATCAGCTTATTTCCTTGACCCAGTTAGGATCCTAAAAAAACACACGGAACTCTTTTTGAATAGGTCAAGCTTCATTGGACATTTGTTATAATAAATTTGATATTGAACACAGTCAACTTTCCACACTCAGCTTCATCTACTTTACTGAAGATCTAAAGGGCCATTGATCCAGTAGATACCAAAGTATAATGATTAGTTCAGAAAGTTGAAACCACATATACTTTCCAGTACCATATAACAAGACTTCTCAAACCCCCCAAGCTTTTCAGATATAATACCAAATTTTGGAGTCTAAATATAAACTATTATAGAGTAAAAGGGCTGTAAAAATTAAACCTTTTCAGCAGCAGAAGTTGAAGCTTCAAGCTGACAATTTCTATCTTCCAATTTCTTCTGCAATTTACAGATCTCCATTTCCATGTTCTTAGCTTTTGTCTCTGCTTCCTGGAGGAAACAAAAATCACAAGAAGAAACCAAAAAAAAAACAGATCATTTCTCCTCTGATACAAACAAATAAAACTCAGAAACCCAAAACTGACCCACAAACCAAAGCAGCAACAAAAAGGAAGAAGAATCAATCAGAGAATAAAACAATGAATCAAACACTTCGGAGATTAAAAAAAGGACTTACTTTTCTACAAAGGGTTTCTTTAAGAAAGAATTGTTCTTGAGAAACCAAACGGCCTCTCACTTGCTTTAGCTCAGCCGCCATAGACACAACGTTCCGCCGGAAACTCTCTTTCTTCCCATCCAAATCTTTTAGAAGCGGATCCACCGTCGTTTTGACGGAATCAGACATCAGGGTTTTCTCGAATCTCTCATAAATTTGTGAATCTGTTTCAAGCATCAGATCAAATCTCAGAACTCTGAAATGAAGAAAAAAACAAATATTCAATGCATGTGAACAAATCTTAAATTATTAACAAACTTAAGAAAACAAAGTTGACCATTTAAGAACTTTTAATGAATCAAGTTTTAAAATATTTCTTCAGACAATTAGGGATATAGAAAAAAACAGCAAAAGGAGTTAAAAAAGACGGCGACTTTACGAATTGCAGTGGAAATTAAAGAAGGGGAGAGTTCAACAGAAAGCTTAGTCTTCTGGGTTTAAGCTTTTTCGGGAAAATTCGTCCGAGAAAATCAAATCGTCATGTTAATTTTCTGCGTGACAGAGGAGAGAGAAAGGGAAAAGGAAACACGTAAAGGGCCTATAACACGGAGTCAATGAATTTCAAATAAATGAATTTGGCTTACTTTGATGTGAGAGAGACAAATACATCTGGAAAGTGAAAAAAAAATCATTTTAAAAATGATTATTATTTTCCACTAATTATGGCTTGAAAATTTATTGTTTTTCTAAGAAAAAAAAGGGCTTTGAGTTTGAACTTCAATAATAAATTATCCCTCCGAATTCCTCGGTATTTGCAAACCCACAGAGAGAAAGACAAGTGAAAAGCGAAAAATTTCTCTCCCAAAAAAAATATTAACATATAGATCCAAAGAATGAAGAATCAAATAATTTTGGTGGGAATTAAAAATGTCCAAAAGCATAATGTAATCCATGAATTGATATATAATTAGATCATGAAACGTTAATTTACTATAAAACCAGGACTTTAAGATTTCAAGATATCTAAAAGCATAATGTAATCCATGAATTGAGAAAACCCTCGAACCGTCAAACAGTTGAGGTATCTTTCGAACTTGGTCATATTTGATCATAGTGCCTGAGAGACATGATATAAACAACACAATATGAGATGTATCATCTATGAGTTATGAATCTTTTTAATTAATTAAAAAATTAACCGATTTTTAAACTGAATTTTCAAAATTACGCTTGTCTTTTTTTTTTACTGACAGGACGACTAATTATTTTTTTTTTTGGGTTTTCAGGACGACTAATTATTCATAAACACTTTGCATGCTTTGATTCATAGCTAAATGTGCTAGAAATGAACGCAATGAAAAAAAAAATTGAACAATATATGAATCCACATTTCTCCATTTCTTTGGTGCCATTTGCACGACACGTTCATCCCATATGGCGAACATAATTCAAACAAAATGCATTAATTAGTGAAAACAATTATAGAAAAATATTTCTTACACAAATTCTTTTTTTTTTTTGTTTTGAGAAAGATACACAAATTCATTATATACCTGTTATGTTTATCATTTATTAACAAAAGCATTCCACGTAAATTTTCTTCTTTTATGTGAATAATGTTTTTTTAATGTTTATGTTTTTGACAAAAGAACAAAGATTGATACCAAAATATAATAAAGATTGTTAAGCAGTTAAGTGCGCATGAAAATGTTTCATTATTTAACCCAAAAAAAACACAGCGACAGAAAACAAAGGGAGAAGATAGTACCCAAAATTATGGTTCAATCTTATAAATAAATAGGAAAATGTTTGGAATGTATTAATTAGTTAATTGGTTGGATTATACCGAGGTGGCTGTGTTTAAGGGACACTGTCCACACAAAAGACAAATAGAGAAGAAACGTGGAAAGGGAAGAGTGGTCTTAGGTTCGGATTTTAATACGTTCGGTTCTGGGAAAAAAGTCATTTAAATAACGAATTTTTAAATTTCCACCAATTTAATCACGAATTTTCGCTTAAGCCATTTTAACTACGAACTTGTATTGATTTTTTCATGGAATAACAAAGTTGGCGTTGAGTAAACCGTATTAGGAACGACGTCAAATTGCTAAACGGAGCCATTAAACGGGGTTAAGTCATCCGTTAAACTTTGGGGGAAAAAGTCATTTAAATAACAAACTTTCAAATTTCGGCCAATTTAATCACGGACTTTCGCTTAGGCCATTTAAACTATGAAATTGTGTTGACTTTTTCATAAAGTAACAAATTTGGTGTTGACTAAGCCATATTAGGAACGACGTTAAGTTGCTAAACGAAGCCATTAAACATGGTTAAGTCATCGGTTAAACTTGGTGCTAATTGAAACGACATCGTTTCCAAAAATACAAAAACCCGAGTAAACCCAAAAAATCCTCAATTCATTCCTCTTCAAATCCCTAATTATGAAACTCTAGTTCTCTCTCTAATCCATCCGAGTAAACCATAGTCTCTCTCTGTTAATATACTCAGATTAGAGAGAGACTATGGTTTACTCGGATTAGAGAGAGAACTAGAGTTTCTTTATCGAACTTATCACAACTCGATATAATTGGGTTTACTTGAACTTATCACAGCTCGATATCCTTCGTTGCTCTGACTCGTGTTCTTGTGAAGCTCCCAAATCCGAGTAAACCATAGTGTCTCTCTTTTAATATACTCGGATTAGAGAGAGAACTAGAGTTTCATAATTAGGTATTTGAAGAGGAATGAATTGAGGACTTTTTGGGTTTACTCGGGTTTTTGTATTTTTGGAAACGATGTCGTTTCAATTAACACCAAGTTTAACCGATGACTTAACCCCGTTTAATGGCTTCGTTTAGCAACTTAACGTCGTTCCTAATACGGCTTAGTCAACGCCAAATTTGTTACTTTATGAAAAAAGGTAACACAAGTTCGTAGTTTAAATGGCCTAAGCGAAAGTCCGTGATTAAATTGGTCGAAATTTGAAAGTTTGTTATTTAAATGATTTTTTCCCCCAAAGTTTAACGGATGACTTAACCCCGTTTAATGGCTCCGTTTAGCAATTTGACGTCGTTCCTAATACGGCTTAGTCAACGCCAAATTTGTTACTCCATAAAAAAGTCAACACAAGTTCGTAATTAAAATGGCTTAAGCAAAAGCCTGTAATTAAATTGGCCGAAATTTGAAAATTCGTTATTTAAATGATTTTTTTCCGTTCGGTTTTGGTTCGGAGTTCCCGAACCTCTAAAGCTCAAGATGTCCAAACAAAGACAACAACATAAGCCGTTTCTTTCTTTCTTTTTTTTTTTTTTTTGGTAAAAAAGCCGGTTTTTTTTTTTTTGCCCAGAAGCATAATTAATAAGCCGTTTATTTTCAGTCTTTTGTAAACTCCCAAAACTTGCAGAATATATTTTAGGAGTAGTAATTTCTTCCTGAGTTTTCATGTGAATAAAGTTCGAGCGTTCGAAGTTAAGCGAATGTCTTTGGGTGATATTTGTAAATTGATTCGTTTTATCCAAATCAAAAAGTTTATTATCCGTCTTTATTATAGACCTCAACAAATTCCGTTAAAATTTGGATATCAGACTAAACAAATTTGAAAAATTGTTCATGTTATAATTCAATCTCTAACGTGTTAAACAATCCTCACAGCCTAATCCGCAATTGGCCCCACTATTAGCAAAGTTAACATTATGGATTGAAATTTCAATCAATAACCTAATGATTTAATAAGAATAAAAAAGGGAAAAAAGAAGCAAATTTATGGGTTCGGCTCTTGCTGAGAGGAGGAGGCGAGATTGTATGAGCAACACTTGATATTGGAGTTGTATCAGCAACAAACATACACATATGTTATCATAATCTTATGTTGTGGAGAAAGCAGCTGATGTTTTGGTACATAATAGTATCTTTTGATTCCTATTGTTTTTAAGAAGTCATTTGATCTCACAATATTTTTGTTAAACTCTCTATTGGATCGTAATTCTAATCCAAAGAATTCAGGGGTCCGTTTGGTGCAGGATGAGGATAGAGCCCACAAACAATTTTATAGCGTTTTAAATCGTTCTAATTAAAAAAAAAAATTTGCCTGGTGGGCGGTTGCAAAATTTTATTTTCTACAAATTTATCAATAACAATAAAATAACATTCTTTAAAATTGGATTTTTTTTTTATCATCGCCAATCAAATATTATTGTATCTGTATTCATACTCTTATATATTTGATACATATGCTAATTATACACAATTTTCCAATTTTTTTAAAAAAAAATATTTGTTCTAATAGTTTTTTTATGACTTTTATTATAATAATACTTTTTATATTTTCAGATGCAATGGTATTTCTTTCTTGAAAAAGGTGATAACTTAGCTTGTTTTCAAAAATCTCCTAAGTACACATTTCAACTAGCCACAATGATGGAGGGAACTATTCTCCTTTTCTTTTCAAAAATATAAAAATAAGAAAGTTCAAAAGAACCAAAGACAGAGATCCCAGTTATCCCATCACAACCGCACATCACGAAAATGAAATGTTTCTAAATTAATCTACACCGTTAAATTAAAATAGCCATATTAACCAATCTTTTTTTCTGCCCATCATTTCCGCCATAAAAGCTTCCTTTTCCGCAATTAGCTACTACATACTAACATTTTGGAATCTACACAGACGCACTCACTTCACTTCTCTGCCGTCGAATCAACTTAGAGATTCCGATGCCGTCTACGATCAGGTGGTGGCCGATCCGTTTCACTTCATCTGGATCTGAGCCGATGTGGTTTTCAGGCGGTGG
The DNA here is from genome assembly GCA_900406395.1 of Kernera saxatilis. Lineage (NCBI taxonomy): Eukaryota > Viridiplantae > Streptophyta > Magnoliopsida > Brassicales > Brassicaceae > Kernera > Kernera saxatilis. Next base: position 21,288 of record OVAY01000352.1, read on the forward strand.
CTACGGGCTCACTTGGCGTCGACCGGAGCTGAGTTTCTTGTCCGTGGTGGTCGACAACGTTGTGTGGAAAGTAGTGACGGCGTTCGAGTCGGTGGCGTTGGTCTCGATGCTTTGTTTCTTTTTCCTCTTCTGTGGCTGCACCGTCTGATTTCGATTTCACCTAATCTCGCTAAGATTTATTTTATTATTTTTTTTTTATGAACGGTGTTAATTGCCGGAAAGTTTTGAATTTGTTTTTTTTGTTGTGCGTGCGTCTCTGTTTTTTTTTTTTTTTTGTTTAATCTTCCGTTGCTCTGCTTCCACCGTATGCTGCTAGTAGTGACGCAATGGCGGAGAAATTTATGCTGTGTCCAAGGAGGCGCGTGATGCTCACTCGCGAATCGCGATCATTTGTTTAGTTTTGGTTTCTCTTACGCAATGATCATGTTATGTTGGGTAGTTTTAGGTTCGAATCTTCCGAACGAAAAACAAATATTTGTTCATCCATTACCATTAGATTTCATTTTCTATGTGTCCTTGTATATCTTCTAAGTTCTAACGAATCTATGGTTTCTAATTCTATACTAGAGAAAACATATAATTGATAAAATTGATATTGTGACACAAAAATTTAATAAAATTGATATGTGACACAAAAAATTGATAAAATCGAAATTGTAATGGGCTTTGAATATGGATATTAGTTAAACTGAAATGGTTTTGGAAATTGTAATCTTCATATACCGTAACCAAGCGGGATAATAATACACGATTCTTGAGGCGAATTATCCAAAACTGAAATAGAATGTTGATTTGGGCTTAATGGGCTTGTCTGTTTAAACAAACAACCATTAGCTTCATTGCTTACGGAGAAACGGCGTCGTACTACCGCAGAGAAACCCAAAAAAACCCGAAGTCTCGCCGAGACGAAAACAAGGAAGATTCGTGAGCGCCTGACTGTTGATTGTTGAAGAAAAGCTCCGATAATGGCGTGGATGCAAATGATACAGAGCGCGAGATCTGTTCTAAGGACAGCACCTCCTTCTTCGACTCTAAGCCTCTCTAGATTCTATTCCAAACCCGCTCCTTATGCCGGTAACCGTTTTTTATTCGTTTCGATTTTGAAATAGATTTGGGGTTCGGAGAAATATCGATGCAAAATTTGCGTGTATTGGCTGATTCGTTACCCTAGGTCTCTTGGAAGTATCAGTGGTGTGGAGGTTCATGAGTGAGCTTAGGCTTTCGGATGCTAGTCAAAATATTAGCGGGATTTTAAGAATTAGTGGGTTTTTATTGGTTTCAGTACTTAGAGCTTTAGGGTTTTCTTTGTTGTTCAGGTTTAATTATTCCATCAAATCGGCTGCAAAATGAAAAGGAATAATCTTTATCTGAGTAGTTTCATTTGATCATCAAATACATGGTATTCTACTTTGCAAGTATATGAGAATGCTAACTATAGAGGTGAGTGGTATCCGTTTGGTGCGTAGATTTTCACTTGCAAAATCACACATTTACTTGATCACCTAACAGTCAGTGTGTTCATGGTCTTTGAATTGAGCCAAAATCTGTATACCGGGTTTTGATTGCTCTTTGTGATATTGTAGTGAAGGTTGGAATTCCTGAGTTCTTGAGTGGCATTGGGGGAGGAGTTGAGACACACATTGCCAAACTCGAAACCGAGATAGGTGATCTTCCCAAACTGCTTGTGACTCGTACGCTCAGACTCAAGAAGTTTGGCATCCCTTGCAAACATGTAAGTATCTAGGCTCAATTTTGCTCTATAGTTACACAGATTTTAATGGGCTTTTGGTTATATTGTTGTTGCGGAAAAGCAGGATACTTAAGATCCCAGGTTTCAATGGGTTATTAATATGTTAGGAATGATACAATCTGCTACCTTGAATTTGTTCCCTTACATAATTTAATGAACTAACTATACAAGTCAAGGAGAAAAGAAGCAAAAATTGAGGTCTTTAACTTTTCAGGCACAAATAGATTGATGGAGATGTACTTATAGTTCTAATTTCTGGTCCTGGAACTTAAGTTTAGCTTGCTAGTGGGGAGTCTCATTTTTATCACCCAAAAAGCATGAAACGTAGGCTTGTTCACCCAAAAAGCATCACTCACTAAGATATCTTTCCTTTCATGTAAATGTTAATAAATTTAATAGGGTTGGTGAACGCCACCATCAAATGATTGGATTTGTTGGCTCAATTCTTCAGATCTCTATTTTACTCGATCATTATTATTTTTATTTTTGTTGACAATTCTGAATTCTGGTTTTGCAGAGGAAACTGATACTGAAATATAGCCACAAATACAGGCTAGGGCTATGGAAACCTAGAGCCGACGCTATAAAGGCGTGATTGATTCATGTGCTCGTCGAATTGCGAGTCTCTCTCATGCTTGGTTTTGCTACTGAAATGAGTTGTTCTCAGAATGATCTAGGCATAGCAATGTTGCTAATGACTTGGAACACCGTACCAATTTTACTGCATTCATATACTTGTTGTCTCCGTGACCATGGGTCTAGAAACATTGAGCCAGGCTTAAAATCCTAAAGCATTAGCTTTTCAAGTGTTGAATGTATCGTCTTGGGGAGTTCATATATCAGACTGCCTTCAAAATTGCATTTTTACCGTGTCAAACATTCTGATTCTGACTCTAATTCTAATTCGTGAACATGAACCCGTTTTAAGGCAGAACAGTCATGAAAACATTAACCTTTGCCCATCAAAATCTTTGCAAAATTGGGAGATGTAAAAAAAAGGAAGCTGGAGGGAATTGAACACATGCTGCTCCAGAAGATAGCCACTGAACACAAACTTCTCAATCTTATTCGCCAAATTATCAGGGCCAATGCCAGATAGCCCAATTTTGTTCATGGAAATTTTGGAAAAACACTTAGTCGGATTGGGAATAAGAAAAGTATCAGTAATTTTATTGTGTTTTAAGAAATTATATCTGAGTTTACCCATCATGAAAATTAAGTATTTGGAAGTTTTGGTGTGGTGAATGACGTGCTTATTTCAGCTGTCTGGACTCACTCAAGTATAAGCGTGACGATAGTGTTACTCTAAACAAAATATCTATCGAGTGTAGTTATTTGACTCGAATTCGTCATAGTTTCTTTTACGTATATATTAATTTGTTTTAATATTATAAATATCCTTCAGAACAGATCGTAAAGGTATACTACGTAATCAGGGAACACGGATGAATACGATGAGTGTATTATGAATGAATAAGACAATTATAGCCAAAAAAAAAAAAAAAAGGAATAAGACATGTGATTTTTCTTCCTAAACGAGATAGATTAAACATCTAATACTGAGAAATGCAGTCATGCTCAAACAAAGTAAAAGTAATTCGTCCAGGCTTTGTGGTCAGGTGATAAGGGGACGGACCTGAGACACCAACACGTTTCAGGTTCGATCTACCCGCTGCGTGAAATTATAATACATTGTTCGTGGATACCCACACGGATATAGGCTCATGCTTTCGGGCCATTTGCATATCCGGAGAGAGGGTCTATCCGTGAGCTGCACCTCCTCCAAAAAATTAATCTGGTCCCTCCATAGGGGATTTACCCTTGAGTTATAAAAAAAAAAAAAAAAAAAAAAAAAAAAANAAAAAAAAAAAAAAGTAAAAGTAATTCATTTCTTTAATTAGTATAACCGGGGTTTGATAAACTTATTGTTATAAGTGACAAAAAATTATTAGGTATGCGTTACTTATTTCAGGCCCAACTCAAAAACCATTTAGGTCATGTGCAATATTATTAATTATATAAGTAAATTTTAAATTTTGAACGCTATTTAACAAAAAAAATGCAGAATTTTGGGCTTTTAGAAAAAATTAAAAAAAATTGTGGGATCCAGTGCAAAAGCACTGTCTGCACTCCCCTATCGCCGGACCTGGCTTATCTAAAAGTCATTTATATATACATCCATTATAGTTGTTTCATCTATATTTTGATAAACACATAAACATTAAATGGTTACAATCTATTGTAATACAATTTATTTACAATTTTGAACCAATCTAACTGTGGGCTCATAAAAAATAATAAATATACTTAATCACTGAGGAGTATATTTGGGCTAGTGGTTTAGTCCATCTATGTTGGTATCCGCACATGAGTTCGACTTCATCATCCTTAGTGGATTTAAATGGGTTGGGTTCGAGCTAGTAGAGTGCATATAAAATTTTTCTATATATATAATATAGGTAACTCACAATCGAGATACACTAAACCTAAAAAAAAGTTTGCGGCGGCTAACCCTATAAGATGAGAGAAAAAGCCAATAAGAATCGTAAAACCTAGAAAGAGAAAAAGATGTGTATGGTGATAATTTTGCCAGAGAGAAGCTTTACTAGTAGCATATCATGATGATCATTTTGTGAGAAGAATTTTTAAATACTATCATTTTTTATCAAAACCAGTTTGTGTTCGTCTGGATATCAGAAAAGTTGCAACAATCGGACCGCTACACAACTTCGTATGGATTGGTAAGTAATTTTGTTGTACAATTCATAAAGTATGCTCAAACTTATTTCTAGATTTATTTCAATATATACATGAAAATTGATTATTTATAAATTGATATGAATCATAAGTTCATAACCTAGAGAGATCTTGTAAAATCTCTTTTAGGTTCAAAGTATTATTGGTCTTTATTCGTTGTAGATTGCAATAAATATGAGAAAAATAAGAGATGAATTACATTTTTTTTTTGTGCCACAATGGGCTGGGCCAATTAGCCCATTACCTCACCGAGAGAGAAGAGAGTTGACTTCCAATGCCCAGGTCAGAGTAATGGACCATAGCCACTAGGGGTGTGATTTCGGTTTTTGAGAACCTTTCATATATTTTTTTATATTATAGTTTTTTGAGAAGTCATATCAAAACTCTTAACTCTTTGATAAAGATACCCTAAGAACTTAAACCATGTAAAAATTATACGTAGTTTTGTTTGTTTTTATATATGATTTTATGGGTTGATATTTTTACATATGATTTTATAAAAACCATTGTAAACCATCTAATAAATACATAGTTTTATTGATTTAGGCTTTGGTTAGTTTTTTTTTTTCCTTTTTTGAACAATATGGATTTTTGGTTTTTGTGATTTAAAAAAAAAAAATTTGTAAACCATCTAATAAATACATAGTTTTTTTTGTCACCACCCCAATTAAAGCACAAAATACACATTGTTTAAAAAAGGAAAAAAAAACTAACCAAAGCCTAAATCAATAAATGTCTTTTAACTCTCACCACTATAAAAGAACACATCACCTTCTTCTAATCCACAACAAGATTGAGTTCTCCTGAGCCCTGGCAATCCAAATCATCAAACTTTCATCACCACCAAAACATAAGAAACAAAACAAAATATAACTTTTTCTCGTCTAACTACTTCAAACATGATCAAAACATTGTTCTACACCTTCCTTCAAACAAAAGAGCAAGAAGAAAAAGCCAGTTCAGCAGATTTTAACCATCCACTACTTCCTCAAGAAATCGAGATCCGACCCATAACTCCTTTCCCTTGGGAAATCCTCAAAACCCTAACAATCGTTGAACTCTGGACCGCAGGCAAGTTCCAGATTCCGATGGATCAAATCATGGATACTATGCTGAGACATGAACCACGAGATGTCGTAGCTCTCACAAGTGTGCTGATTGGTTCTATCCAATTACAGGTGAAGGATCTCGATACAAACACAATCCACAATGTTACATTGTGGAAGTACCCGCATGAAGATACCTTCGCTATGCGTGAATCTTGGATCGAAGAATTTGTGATGAGGAGGAGGCTTGTGCTTGGCATGGTGGTTGGTATGTATTGGGATTTCGAGGATAACCTTCTTTGTTTCTCCGTGTTGGAGGGAAGTGAGTCAGTGAGTGAGTGAGTGAGTAGATTCAAATTGATATCATAAAGGTTATTGATATATAAATCAATAACCTTTTTTTTTTTTTTTATGTTAGGGGGTGGGGAGTGTTTTGCATCTCATTAATTATCAAAATGAGTTCTATTAAGAATTTGTTTTAGTTTTTTCTTTTTCTTTTTGGGGGGTTTCAAAAAAAAAAAAAAATTGTTTTAGATTCTATGTGGAGTTTGTGTTTTGTTGTATGCCCGTTGATTATGAAGGGGACTATCAGTGTGTATGACTCTTAATTTTCTTTGGGTGTATACATGATACTCGTTTGCATTAGTATGTAATCATATATTTCAGAGTTTCTTAAGACAGTTGCAAAAGCTTCAAAAGATCGATAAAACTATTCAGAACCTAACAACAACGTCTTAGACTCTTAATTGTCACATGATAAAAAGAAAAGAAAAAAAATGTCAAATGATTATTGAAGAAGCACGAATATGATTCTAACTGGTTGCTTTGGAACTTTTTAAAAAAAAATTGTATGTGATATCTTATAAGAATTACTTTTTGTGTGGGTAAATAAATTACTTTAAGTAATTTAAGAAATAATTACTAAGTAGTAACATTTTATGTTTTAAGAAAATCTAAAATATGCATAAAATCAATTCAAAATTTATATTATCTAGAGCTGTTTTATGAAATCACGAAATGCCTAGACTAAAAAGTCTAAAATAGTGTAATTAAATCAAGTAATATGGTAAAATCTACACCTATAAATATTTATGTTTTTAACTACAATAAATTAAATAATTAAAAGTAATTTTAAGAAATATTTTTAGGAATATTTTTATCTTCTAAAAAATCTACAATATTATAGAAATAATTGAAACTTATTTTGTTTACAGTTGTACTGACTTATTGAAATCCTGGAATTGGTTGTACTAAATTTTAAAAGTTTAATGCCATCTGTCTAACATGCAATATATAATTTAATGAATTTTAATGGCTTGAATTCAGTTAATATAGGGAAACATTACACCTAACAATATTTCCTTTTTAATCAATAAATTAATTAATTAAAGTAATTTTAAGAAATAAGTTTTTTGTAATATTTTATCTTTTAAAAATCTAAATATGTATAGAATCAATTTATAATTTATATTATTTATACATGTTTTGTTTTTTTAATTAAAATTATGGAATTGCCAGGACTAAAAAAAAATACAAATAGTATTAAACATGGAAATTTTAGTTTTGGCTACTTCATGATTTTAATAAAACAAAACATCTATAAATTCAAAGATTTGTATTTGTTCAGTATTTTCTTAGAGTTTTTAATCTTAGAATCGAGTCTTGAAAGATTCTCTGTTGCTTTGGAGGAAAGCAAATCATTTTAATTGCAAACGAGCATATTTGCAAAAGCCTTAAAAGTTTGACATTCGTTGAAAGATTTTACTGAAAACATGTCATTTTGGTGAGCAGATGAAGCATGTGCAGAAAACCATTGGATCAATTGATCTAGTTCCTAGACGGAAATTTATGTCCCAACTTTGATCCAATTCAGTCTAGGCCAGACCCTACTCAACTCCAATTAGTTTAATAACCCTAGTACTCTTGATTTTATGAGATGTATATATTCTTCATACTTTTCTGTTTTAAACATTGTTTTTAAATTTCTACGCTTTGGGGGGAGATCTTTGAACTCTATTGATATTTTGAAAAAGATTTCTAAACCTTCTTATTTATTTTATTGGATTCATCATGTTTTTCAACATTTCATCTTGTGCTTTGATTGTTTCTATATTTGAGTAGCTTCATTATTGGGTTTTAGGATTTTCGAAGAGATTTCAAGGTTTGATCGATTGAGAGGTTGATTTAAGACATTGTAATTTTGTTTATTCCTTTAGTTACCTAGCTAGTAGTTTAACGCATCAAATAATGTTTGGAAGAACATAGATGAGTTATTTTTTTCTAGCCAATGAGAGTTAAAGTTAGTGAGAATTGTCAACTGGTCAAACTTTAATCTAATGCTTGTATAACTTCTTGGATTCAAAGACAGTTTTTGATTTATAGATTTAGGTATAAAGATTAATACTTTGAAAGAAAGTTAATCTAGAACGACTCTTAATGGTTTCGCTAGTGACTTATCTATTTTTGCATACTTGAATCCCTATAAATTCTTTGATGTCCAATGCTTTTAGTGTTATTGATTATTTATTTGCTAATTAGTTTAGAATGACTTTGTTGGTGATCTACTCTCGCATATCTTTAGTATGACCTTGTTTCTTGTGGATTCAATCCCTTTTATTCTAACGCGATTTCACTATGCACTTGCAGTATTTATATATGGATAAAACCCAAATGTATCAATCATCTATGTACAAATGAATCTAGTTAAATTGCACGTAATGCCAAGTGATTCCCCCAATTTTTAAAGATGATATTTAACAATATATATATACTCATTTTAGAATTTCTATTTTAAAATAAGTTAATTTCCCAGTTTACAATGACAAAATATAAAAAAGTGTGGAAGCCCCTTGGCCCAAATGGTCAAGGGTTTAAAAGCTTCTACACCAGGTCTGGGGTTCGAGTCCCAGAAAACGTAATTTTTTACAGATTAATGAAGACAAAGCTTATTGGAGGTTCCAAAGTGCTGCAGTTAGAACCGTCCGTCGTGGTCTCGTGTGTTGCGGAGAGAGCATGTCCATCATAAGGATGTCGTACATGCAGAACCGTCTATGATGAATCCGAATGTTGCAGGGAGAGAGCTGCATCGTGGAATCGTTGTTCGTGGAAGTTGTTTATCATAATCGTAAAATAGTTGAATATTATTAGGATTAGATCAAATATTTGTAACGATGATATCTCAGACGACAAAAAAAAATATAAAAAAGTAATATAGTAAAAATTCTATCATGGGAATTAACAATTTTTATACTGAGCAAAAATACTTCACATTTATCATTCGAATTTTACAATATAGAAATCTAGTACTGTAAACATAAATGGAAATTTACGTATGAGACGTATTGCTATCCCGTGATTTATAATTTTGCCACATATCGCTTTATAATAATCAAATATGTCAAATTTTATATATTAAATTTTATATTATAGCTCAAAGTTTTAAATATATTGAGGTTTTAATTTACAAAAGGCACAAGAAATGTTATCATGTTAAAGTTCCTATAAATAAAATAGTCCGCAGTTCAATTAGGCCTAAATTCAAGAAATTAAAACATTCAATCACTTTAATAGTATCTTAGGTTCGTATAACGAGCAAGTTTAGATTCAAAATATATTCTTTATTAAATAGGAAAATTACCATTATCTATTTAAAGCAACAAAAATAATTCAACCCTCACCATAATCATATTACAATTCCATTCTCCTTCTTCTTCATTTTTTTTTCACACATTAAAAAAAAAAACATGTCGTGTTTGTTCATCTTCATAGCTTTGCTTCTAAGTTCTTGTATTGGATCTTCAACAGCATCTGATCCAACTTGTGGCAACAAAGTCGTGAGCACAATCGTCGTCGACAAAACCGGTTTAGGAAAATTCCGTACGGTTCAAGCTGCCATTGATTCTGTTGGTGAATGGAATTCTCAGTGGATCAAAATCAAAGTAAAACGAGGTGTCTACGTGTAAGTAAAGACCAACTCGCTGCTGTTTTTTTTTTCTTTCAAGTTTAGAACGCAGCGTTCTCAACCGCGAATTTCTGGCGTTTGATTGTTTTCAATAAAAAAAAAAACTGTTTTTGGTGTAGAAATAATGACCTAGTAGCATCTTACTTCATCGTAGGTCTCTCCACATATACACTCTTTATCTAAATTTTTGTCGCTTTTTTGAAAAAAAAACCCCTCTAATTCAAACATAGATATATACAATCCGTTTAATTTGTCCAATAAATCTTGAATTTGTGTTGTTTTGGTTAAAAGAGCTCTAGAACCCTAATTAAAAGCAAAGTAACTAAAAATGATATAACATATAGTTTTGTGATAAAATGTAAAAACAGAGAGAAGGTGAAAATAGCGTTGACGAAACCGTGCATAATAGTAGAAGGAGAGGGACAAAGAGTCACGACAATCACGTACGATGCTCACGAAGCCACCGACGTCAGCGCCACTTTCACTTCATATCCATCCCACATTGTCGTCCGAAGCATAACAATCATGGTACGTAACGGAACCTCAATATATCTTTGACTATATATATATGCTAATAAAGATTTTTATATATGTTTGGTGGCAGAATACGTATAATCGTTTGAATAATATTCGAGCTACATCAAACCGTATCAGTTGGGAAATAAAGCCAGCGGTCGCGGTTGCGGTTTATGGCGATAAATCAGCCTTCTACAATTGCGATTTCTTGGGGTTACAAGACACATTGTGGGATGTGCAAGGCAGACATCATTTCAAAGACTGTTACATCGAAGGTGCTATTGATTTCATTTTTGGCAGTGGCCAATCTATCTACGAGGTATGTATAAAACCTAATAATTTCTCTCTTGAAAGTATACACATATTTATTGAATGATAAAGTGCGGTTGCTACTATTGTTATAGCATGGCCGCAAAACCACACTTTATCACTGTTTCACACAAGAGTCGTTACATTCACAAAACAAACACATTTTAAGAAATCTTTTCATAAAATCTTTTTTTAGTTGATAATAAGGAAAAAAACCTTTTTCTATCAAGGAAATAACATTTTTAAAGGAAAACACCCTAAAATTGGGCAGAAAATATTAGATAAAATAAACTTTTTGTTTGTAGTACTATTGTCATTTTTGTGAAAGAAAAATGAATATATAGAAAATTGAAAATATAGAATATTGGAAATATTGCGTAGGTTAGTTTTATCAATAACATATTTTCTTTTTAAAAAAAATATTTTTGTGGTCGTCCCAATGATAGAAAAAATTAGTTGAAAATTTGCTAGTATAATATAATGTTTTCTTAATAGAATGAACAAAAGCATAATGTATAACATTTTGAAATGACTCTTTAATCATTGTTTCACTGTTTTTGTTCTACTACATCTACTTATTATGTTCGTTCCAATTTGCCATTATTCTTTGTTGGAGACACCACAAATCAATCTATGTGAAACATATATATTAACTAAAAAGTAAATACATAAAATGTTTGGCAGGACTGTCATATACACGCAACGGCGGGAGCATTGGCATCAGAAGTGACGTTTGGGTACATAACGGCTCAAGCAAGAAGGAATGTTTTGGACCCAAGTGGGTTCGTGTTCCTACGTGGCCGTGTCTCAGGGACCATCAATGTCTATCTTGGACGAGCCTATGGTCCATTCAGCCGAGTCATTTTCATCCAAACCGATCTCGCCTCGGTCATCCTCCCTAAGGGTTGGTACCCTTGGCACTACGCTGGCCACGAGTAAGCACATCTATATATATATCCCATTAATTTTTTTTTGTAATTATCATATTATATGCGATGATGAAAACTATGGATTAAGTTTTTTTTTTTTTTTTTAATCTTTTCTCTTGGGTTAGATTCAGTTTCACGTACGCAGAAGTTGAGTGTAAAGGAGCCGGATCAGATATTTCAGGAAGAGTTCCTTGGATTGACAAACTTGAATCTTTTTACACTAAACAACGATTCTCTACTTCTACTTTCATCGACCAAGATGGATGGATCTCCAATATTCCTCGTTTTTAATTAAATTCACTTTTATTGTCTTAGATTATTATTATTATTTTAGTGACACTATTGAAAACAAATCTTGTTAAATATTAGTGTTTGAACTTAATTTGGAGACTTTTATTTACTTGAATGAATTTCATTACTTTATGAAGATTAAGAAGAAAATACACGTGTCTATATATTATTGGTTACAAGTAAATCTACGTGGCTTAATCTCCGAAACACAAACTCTCTGTGCCTTTTTGCCCACTTGAGCTCTTTCGCGTAACGGTGTGCTTCGCGATGAACCACCATAGATAAGGTTTTTTTTTTTTTCTTTTTTAATCCAAAGCCAAAAAATTGTCTCTGGATTTTTTCCCTGAGGTTGAAGAAAATCCAGTGGCGATTAGGCCATAGGGGAAAAAATCCAGAGAAGATTTAGAGGTAAATTCGAGTTTATTTGATTTTTTTTTTGGGAGGCTGCATGAGTTTGGAGAAGCCGAGGAGAACGAATTACGACTCCTTAAAGTTGGATTGCTTGAAGAAAAGAGAGGAGAATCAGTTTCTATCATGGTTGTTTCCATGGCTTTGGTCAGGCAATCGCCGTCTTTCGATTTTATGTTTCATTTTCCGGTCGAGAGAACCCGTTATTTATCGGCGGCGGTTTTTTCTAGAGTTCGCCATCGCTTCCCTTCTTGCCGATGGTTAAGTCTCAGCTCATCAACCTCATGCTCTCGCAGGTTTGCATTCGATTCTTCTATGTCTTAGAGATAAGAAGTTTCAGACGCACATTCAAGCTAGGTTTCTTCTCTTTGTTGGTTTGATTGCTGAGAAATTTCTTAAGTGGTGTGTTCGGAACTTGGACTAGTTTAGGCCGTGAAGTCGCCAGGCATTTATGCCATTTCGAAATGAATCCGAAGATTCCTGGGAGTCTAGCTGTTTATTTTGTCTTCACTCCTAATGTATTGAAACAATTTTGATTTCTCATTATAGTTTGCTAATTGCAATTTTTTCCTTACTCATGATAGGTTAAACAGCTTTAGTTCAAGGTGTTCGATTGTAAACACAGATGTATGTCACGAGTTTGTCACTACTGATGATGACATCCACGAGGGCTTGCCAACTCCAACTGAGGATCATCCAATTCCAATTGTTCATCTCGATACCAATATTTCTGTAACTGAATCTCTGAGCTTACTCACCGAGTGTACTTACGTAGATACCGTTTTGACAGCATTGCCCGTATGTCATCCCCTTTTTGGTCAAGCGTTTAGAATTCCTTGATCAAGATTCTAAACGGTTTTGCTTAAGCAAATCAATCTTCTGTTTCTTAGGTCTTGTCTGAGGAAGAGCAGACTGCACTTGCAGCCACGCCCGCTCACCCTGAAGGATTATATGGTTAGAGCTCTCATTAGTTCATCATATTAGAGGCCATGATTATATCTTATGATGTTTTTTTTTTTCATTTATGGCATTTACCAACGTGATGATGTTTACTTGACTTATCAGTCTTATATGCAAGCTGTTTGGTCGGGAATTTGGTTGAGCAACTTTGGAATTTTGCTTGGCCTTCCGCCATTGCAATGCTACATCCGAGCTTACTACCTGTGGCAGTCATGGGCTTCGTCACCAAATTGGCGATAATTATTGGGGGTCCAGTGGTTGGAAAGTTTATGGATCATAGTCCCAGAGTTCCTACATATATCTCGCTGAATGTCGTTCAGGTAATCTTTTCAAGAAATCCAAATGATTCAGTGTAATACATCATAAATGACTTCTTGGTTATTTTCCTTCAACTTCTGTCATCTGACTGACATCTTCATTAAGTGTCATTAACATTTTTATATCTCCATGTTCAGGCAGCCGCTCAAGTGCTATCTGCAGGAATGATAATTCATGCATACACGGTTCCTTCCACATCAACGTCATCAATTCTTCTGCAGCCTTGGTTTTTTGCATTGATATTCGCAGGGGCCATTGACAGACTATGTGGAATAGCATCTGGAGTCGCCATAGAACGTGATTGGGTTGTATTGGTACGCTTTCTTTGTGAAGCCATATAATACCTATTTTAATCAGAAGAAGACCGACTAAAGTAATTAATTTATCATTTGGTAGTTGGCGGGCATGAACAGACCAATCGCTCTTGCACAAGCAAATGCCGTTCTCAACAGGATTGATCTGCTTTGCGAGGTATAATAACTTTCTCTATGGATCTTCTGTGCTTTATGCCCTTTGAAAATTTTAGTAATTCATAAAATGACAAAATTTAAACCGTAAATAGATCGCTGGGACGACGTTATTTGGCATCCTCCTATCAAAATATGACCCGGTGACCTGCTTAAAGTTTGCTGCCACATTAATGATGGGTTCTTTGCCAACCATGGTAAGTAGCAATGCCCTATAAACTTTTGGTTAGGCTTCTTTTTCTATGTGTGATAATCCCGGCAAAGTGTCTTGCACCTCTGAAAGACAAAATCTATTTTTTACAGACAGCTCTTATATGGTTGACCAACAAGTTCTCCTCTGGAGTTCTCGACCGTCCTAAATGCTCCCAGAGCAGCTGTGCTACTGAAGGACCTCGTTCTGAGACCGAAAGTATTGGTAAGAAGACCTTTTACTCCAAAATGCTTGGATAAGTCATATTATATGACTCGAGCATTTATTCTTCATAAATATGAAATACCATTTTCTTTGTTCCTCAGTTGATATTGGCATGGAAGCGATCAAACTTGGATGGAAAGAATATATTCAGCAGCCAGTTCTTCCCGCTAGCCTGGCATATGTCCTTCTATACTTCAACATCGTCCTCACCCCAGGCAGCTTGATGACTGCATTTCTAACACAACGATGTATGCTTCTTCAACTTGGTCTCTTACTTTTCTTTAGTGCCTATATGAAAACCGTGATTACTCGAGTGAGTTTTTGCTCTATCACTCACCCGAATCAGCCACCAATCTGTCTTTTCAATAGGTGTGAATCCATCAGTTATTGGAGGTTTCAGTGGATTATGCGCTGTTATGGGAGTTGCTGCAACCTTCTTATCAGCAAACTTGGTCAAACGATTCGGCATTCTAAAGGTCGAATTTTTTGCCGCCATTTGTTACCGTGAGCATGTATTACGTTCAAGCTGGTTAATGTTGTTGCGTTTGCGTTATTAAAACGATGCAGGCGGGTGCAGTAGGATTGTTTTTCCAAGCTTCACTCCTTGGTGTGGCGGTTGCTGTGTATTGGAGCTCTTCTCTATCCCAGAAAAGCCCACTCTTCTTCTTCTTGTCTATGATTGTAAGTTCCTTCTTCTCCGCCCTCTCTCTCAGTAACTGTAGTAGATACAGTTTTGGTTTAACTAAAAGGGAACACATGCAGGTATTATCGAGGCTAGGTCACATGTCTTACGGCGTTGTGGGAGCTCAGATTCTTCAAACCGGAATTCCATCGTCCAAAGCTAATCTCATCGGTGCGACCGAGATATCAGTGGCAAGTCTAGCTGAATCTCTAATGCTCGGAGTTGCCATAGCCGCGAATGATGCTTCCCATTTCGGGTTGCTCGCGGTTCTGTCTCTTTTATCAGTTGTTGCAGCCACTTTTATATTCTGCAGATTGCTGAGAAATCCCACTGATGAACAGAGACGGCTCTTCTCCTTCGACCCTCTCTCGACTTGATTTGGAGTATACAATGAAATGTTTTTTGTATAGTTGTTTCACTTTCGGTGTATAAAGTCATTCTTTATTTTAAGTTAAAAAAAATGAGTTTTCTTATCAGACTGGAGTATGAATTCAAAACTCAAATTTTAACCAAGTACCTAATTTAGTATCTTAACCAAGTACTAAACCGACTAATTCCTTTATGAACCGGGAATTAACGAGATAAATTTAAAAAATCCAAAAACTAATGGTTTTTGTGCTTTTGACCGAACCAAACCGAAATCAAATTAAAAATTTGTTTTTTTTGCTTCCCTAATGAAATGAAAAAAACCCTAGCCTCACTCAGGTAACAAAAACCTTTTCAACGTTAACCGCATTTGCCCTTTGATGCTCCTCCGTCTTTCGTCTCGCTCTATTCGTCGTTGCACATCTTATTCTTCTTCGTCGTCTCTACCGTTTCGCTTAGCGTCTGCGTCTTCGTTTTGTACTGTTCCATCAATGGCAGCTAACCATCCAAAGGATGAGGCCTATCTTTCCGCTGTCATCCCCAAGCGTATCAAGCTCTTTGAGCAGATCCAAGCCAATCAGCTCGAGAAGCTTAAGTCTCTGCCACACGATCCAATCAAGTACTAAGATGCGAGAGTTTATGTATATCACTGTGTTTTGTTTGTCTAAGGTTTCAATTTGTTTCTGAAAGATTGATTTCTGGTGGTTTGTACTTAGGATTACATTGCCAGATGGCAACGTGAAAGAAGGGAAGAAATGGGAGACCACTCCAATGGATATCGCGGGGCAGATTTCAAAAGGTCTGGCAAATTCTGCGCTAATTTCAGCGGTCAACGATGTGCTCTGGGATATGAGTAGGCCACTGGAAGGTGATTGTAAGCTTGAGCTATTCAAATTTGATAGCGACAAAGGCCGGGATACTCTCTGGCATTCTAGTGCACACATTCTTGGTCAGGTAAAGTGTTTCATCTGATCTGATTAGTACAAAATTTGTTCGTCGTTTACTGGGTGTAATCTTGGTGGTGCAGGCTCTTGAGCAGGAGTATGGTTGTCAGCTATGCATAGGACCATGTACAACTCGAGGGGAGGTAAGACCAGCTTGTATGTGCTAATTGTTACTCCATTTGAGCATAACTAATTGTGTATTGTTTGTACATCATGTTTGATCATTTGTGAAATCGGTCTCTCTTTTTGGATGTTTCTTTGTCTATAGAGTAGAAAAAGAAAGGATGAAACCGTTGTCTGGTTCTTGGCATTTCACTGTAATGCTGTTCAAAAGCGGCTATTGTTGATGTTAGTTGTGGATTGTTATTGTAGGGTTTCTATTATGATGCGTTTTACGGTGACTTGGGCCTGAACGACAATCACTTTCCTAACATCGAAGCAGGTGCTGCAAAGGCTGCTCGGGTATTGTTTCCTCTTTAGCCTGATATTTTATTCGACTATTTAGAGTTTTCTTACAATATATGTTTGTAAACTATTTGCTTCTTTTCTCAAATCTTTACGTGAAAATTGAATGAATTATGTCACCCAACTTTTAGTCATATTTTCGATTGCCCTGATTTTTGTCTATTTACATCTCAGGAAGCACAACCATTTGAAAGGATTGAAGTAACGAAGGATCAGGCACTCGACATGTTTTCTGATAATAACTTTAAGGTTGGTTAAGCTGTGTATTAATATCATTGAATTTGTTATGCTCCCCTTACCCCCACACTCATGTCCTCTTTGAATTTTTTGTTTGGATTCATTCTTCTGCTATTATTTATCTAGGTTGAAATCATCAATGATTTGCCTGCGGACAATACCATTACTGTCTACAGATGTGGCCCTTTGGTTGATTTGTGTCGTGGACCGCATATACCAAACACTTCCTTTGTGAAAGCATTCAAGTGTTTGAGGGTGAATTGCTACTGTATCTCTAGTAGCTACATCTCCGCAGGTTCTAATCTACTTTCTTATGCTGACCAATATATTTTTCTCAGGCCTCATCAGCTTACTGGAGGGGTAGCAAAGACCGTGAGAGCTTGCAGAGAGTTTATGGGATATCATATCCAGATCAGAAGCAACTGAAAGTACTCATATTTCTAAAATATTTTGGTAGCTACGCTGCATCCTGAGCATGCATTAAATCTATCATCTTGCTCGTTGCAGAAATATCTTCAATTTCTAGAAGAAGCCAAAAAATATGACCACAGACTATTGGGCCAAAAGCAGGAACTTTTCTTTTGTCATCCCCTCAGGTTCTTTCAGTGCTAATATACCGTCCTTTCCTCTTTGTGTTTCACTGTACTAATATATATTCACCACCCTTGAGCTTCAGTCCTGGGAGTTGGTTCTTCCTTCCACTCGGTACTCGTGTATATAACAAGTTGATGGAATTCATTAAGGAGGAGTATTGGAAAAGGGGTTACACAGAGGTTTTTCTTAGCTCTCATCTCATATTTAAGATACTTGATTAGTAGGGATCTCTAAATTTACTTTGCACTGGCAGGTCATTTCACCAAATATGTACAACATGAATCTGTGGGAAACATCCGGACATGCTGCAAATTACAAGGAGAATATGTTTACGTTTGATGTAAGAGTACATGGAAAGCTTATGAGTCCCCTAGACTCTGTTACTCTAGCAAGTAGCTCCCTAAAAGCCAATGTTTGGCCTAATTTATATTCTATGCGTGAATGACTTTTGCGAATGTTCCTTATGCAGATTGAGAAGCAAGAGTTCGGGCTCAAACCTATGAATTGCCCTGGTCACTGCTTGATGTTCCAACACAGGGTTCGCTCATATAGAGGTGCGACTCTGTTCCTGTAGTGCAGTTTGATATCATCAAATACAGATCTAGGAATGATATTAGAATTAGTTTTTAAGGTTCACCGCATAACTCTCTTGTGGATTACATGGTGCTGATTTTTTCTGTGACAGGAGATTTGCTCCAATGTATAATTCGTGATTTGAAACCTATCATGAAGGACAATATGGATAATGTTTCCCCTTTATAAACTTACTAAAAAAGTTGTCAAGTCTATCATTTATCTTTTCTGACACCATCTTTATACGGCTTATATGGTCTGTAGAGTTACCTATTAAACTGGCTGACTTTGGAGTATTACACCGTAATGAAGCAAGTGGAGCACTTAGTGGGTTGACTCGTGTCCGACGTTTCCAGCAGGTAAATTTTGTGACCTCGTTTATTTTGCTTATTTATCATTTTTTCGCCTTTCCATGTTGCATTTTCGTTAGTAAATATAATGTTCGCATACTTTTTTTCAGGATGATGCACACATATTCTGTATGGAGAGTCAGGTTTGTGATATACGTTTCTTATCTGGCAATGTTGGAGCTCCATTTCCTCCCAAATTTTTGTTAGAAGTAATGTTATCTATTTGCAGGTTACGAAAGAAGTGACGGATGCGTTGGAGTTCATTGACCATGCGTACAAAATTTTTGGGTTTACCTATGAGCTAAAGCTTTCAACGGTACCATTTTTGAAGATTTCTTCACCAGTGCATCTACCAAATCTTATAGACTTTGCGTGACATGTTCCTAAGGCCCATTATTTGCATGTTAATTTTAATTTCAGAGGCCAGAGAATTACCTTGGAGATTTGGATACATGGCATAAAGCTGAAGAGAATCTCAAAGAAGCCCTAATCGCTTCTGGAAAACCATGGCTGGTATTGGCAGTTGTTGTTGAATACCCAAGTTTCTTCACAAAGTCCGCATTCATTCTAAAGTGTGCTGTTTTGGCAGTTGAACGAAGGAGATGGGGCATTTTATGGCCCAAAGATAGACATCACAGTTTCTGATGCAATGAATAGGAAATTCCAGTGTGCTACTTTACAGGTTATGCTCCTGAACTCTTTTTAGTTTTCTTTTTTTCCTGCATTACTCTTGCTATCGTCAGTGCTGGAGTTGATTGTGTGTCTCCTGTCTCCTCATATCAGCTTGATTTTCAACTTCCGGAACGCTTCAAATTGGAATACTCAGCTGAGGACGAAGCGAAGAGGGAGAGACCTGTAATGATACATAGAGCTGTGTTGGGATCTGTGGAACGTATGTTTGCAATATTGTTGGAGCATTACAAAGGAAAATGGCCCTTCTGGCTTAGTCCGCGCCAGGCCATAGTTTGCCCTATATCAAAGAAATCTGAGACCTATGCAAAAGAGGTTAAATTCATGGCTGCACTCTTTAGTGAACACCTGTGGTTCTTATCGACTTATTTGCAGTGTCTAATCTCTGGCTTTTCTTTTGTCACATACATTCAAACAGGTAAAAGAACAAATTCATGAAGCTGGGTACTATGTTGATGCGGACATAACAGACAGAAAGATCGATAAAAAGGTAACAATTGGGGTTCAAGTTCCATTTTTTTTTTTTTTTTGTTATGTGGTTGACTGGTGATTCCTAATGTTGACCTGAGTGATGATTGTTGTGTGTGTAGGTGCGAGAAGCTCAGCTCGCGCAGTACAACTACATCCTGGTGGTGGGTGAAACTGAAGCTAATACAAAACAGGTTAGTAGTGATCGGCCTTTTCCCATATTTAGAGTCTCTCTCGAGCATAACAAATTAGTTTTGTCTGACGTTTTAAGACCATTTGTTTTGATGAGCTCTGACATTTTCAGGTGAGTGTTCGGATAAGAGACAGTGCAGCCCACTCGGTGAAGAGCATCGAGGATTTGCTGGAAGAATTCAAGGCCAAGACTGCCAATTATCAATGAGATCCGACTCGTAACATTCAAGTTTTATTTTTTTCTGATTCAAACTGTTTTACTTATTGCAAATTAAGAGCCAGCCAGACTTGAGTGTTTATTTATCTTTATCATTAAAACCATTTCAAAGTTTCGTAAGTTCTGATTTCTTTGTGCGATTGTATTTCGTATCTTTTTTAAATTTAAACTCAAATTTAGAAATATGGAAGAAAAAAAGGCGTTCCTCGAGAAAGATCACTCCACAAAGCTATCATTGGAGGAACAATACCTAAACCAGAAGATGGAGGCAAGAGTGTTTAGAAACTTTGGAGATTTAACATTTATGCTTAGGCGAAACAGACAAATTACAAATTCCAGGCTCGAGAAGAACAATAGCAAATAGAAGTATAATAAAATGTTGACCCAGTCGAATATGTAATCTTGGAGCAAGACCTAATTACATGAAAAGAACAGGATCTCTAAAAGATGGTGTCTGAATCAGATCCCACGGTGTAAACTGATCAAAGTGGAGAAATGGGTTTTGTGTTTGCATCTGAGGAATGTTGTTGCTGCCACCAAATCCTTGTGCCCCAAGTAATAAATCCGAGTAACCATAACCATTATTATGTTGGTCAAAGGTCGAAGCCAATTGAGTGAAAGTAGCATTGTCATGGTTATACAGAAAGACTGAACAGTTGCTCGGATGATTCAACGAAGACGACGTCGTGGTGGATAAATCAGTTGCTCGGCTCTCGGTACTCAGATAATCCATTAATGGCTCTGTCCATTGTTGATGACGATCGACAATTAGCGAAGGAGATAGATCCGTTGAAACCGCACGCATCTCTGTCTGATCAGGGGGGTGAAGAAGCCGAAGCTTGTCTTGTAATATCTGTAAACGAGTTTCCAACGAATGCTCCATCTCCAAGAGTTTCTGTGAGAATTTGTTGTCGTTTTTATCGAGAGACCTCTTCTTCTCGTCGTTGATCTTCTTATTCAGAAATTGAGAAAGGTTGGTGCTTTTCTTGCGTTTTTCCTTGTCGCTTAATTTGCTAAACCTCTGGGCCATGTCTCTGACCTTGGATTGATCCTCGGGCCATGTCTTGATGAGTTCTCCGTCAGGACCGTAAAAGAGGACGCAGACTTCGATGTCGCATAGAGTCGAAAGCTCGTAAGCTTTGTTGAAGATGGTCTGCTCTCTCATGCACAAATTTGTGTTCTTTTTTGCAGCCGAAATAGTGGAAGAGAAAGACGATTTCTTGAAACGGGTTTGATTTCTCGCAGACAATTTGGAATCCATTGTTTGGTTTACACACACTCAAACAAAAAAGCTTCGAGGTTTGAGAACTGAGAGAAATCTTTGAGGCTTCGCGTTTTATTTATATGATTTGTTGTCTCTCGACATTAATGATGCAGTATTTCCTTTTTTTCCCAGATACAGTATTAATCTAGCCGTTGGGTTTTTTTTTTTTCCTTTGTTAAGTATTCCACTAAAAAGGAAAAAATGGAGGTGAAAAAATAGAGGAAAAAAAGGAAAAATGTTTTTAGGATTTCTTAGATTTCTTTTGGTTGCTTCGGTTCTCTTCCCCCTCTAATTTCTTCGTGTACGAGGAAATCAGAACTGATGTTGCTATCATTGTAAATATGGGATTTTTTTTTTTTTTTTTTTTTTTTTTTAAATT
>OVAY01000352.1:42846-55827 GCA_900406395.1 Kernera saxatilis
TTTTTTTTAAATATGGGATTTTACCAACCACAGAATTGTAGTAATAGATCTCTTTACGATTCCTACAGTAATATTTCGCCAAGATTGTCTCAACATTATTGGCGACTCCGCATTTTTCACATCTAAAACATAATATAACTATGATCAATTGTCGTATAATTTAGTATCAATAAATGTTGATCATAATTAGGATTCATCAGTCGGGAGGGCCAATGCAAATTTACCTTGGTATTCAAACAACACATACATTATTTTATTTTATTTTGTTGCTAAGCATATATGACTGCTTTATAATTTTGAAAGAATCCGATTATATTTGAGTATATGATTGTCATTAGAAAAAAATATAAAGAACCGTCAGATATACACGCTTGCAAGAGGAGCAACAACCAAAGAACATCAACTAACACCTTTTTTAATTGAGAGCCTCTCCACTCTTTGCATAATTCGTTTGATCAGATTTATGTATTCTTTTGACATAAACATCATCAAGTTTAAATAATGTACATATACAACTGTTTAATTTTCTTACTCATAAATAATACCGTATAACACAAAATAGTACAATAATCTCACCGTATAAAAACCGTATTTTAAAACTCTTAACAAATACCAATGAAGTTTAGTAACGAGACAAATAGCAACCGCGTTAGGGGGCCACTTGTATACAGTTACAATTATTTTGACGATTGATTATGCGAGAATTGAATAACCGTGGAGCAAATTTTGAAAAAATCAAAATTGTTCGAATTTTAGTTGTCAACAATGAAATTGGTTAGTTTTTGGATTTAATCGATAAAGCTTCTGACACAAGACAGGACTAGTTTCCACTTTTTGCCTAGTGAATAGAAGAAGAAAAACATATTAAAATCTTTGACATCTCACGTGCTCTCTCACTCTCTCTCTAATTGCAGTTTGTATCAAAATCCACGCGCCTTTTTCCCCTCTCTCTTTCTAGATTAATCAAATCTTTCAAAGCTGTGTTTCTGTTTCACTTCGCCTCTCTCCAGATCTATCCCCGGGAGCTCTGTATGTGTCTTTAAATCTCTTATCTCTTGCGTCTCTTTCGTGATTTCTCGAGATTTTCTTCTTCGGTTTACTCGATTACCTTGGAAAAATAAGCTGGAATTGGGTTAGGGTTTGTATTTGATCTTGTTCTTCCGTCTCCAAACGCATTGTCCTTCTCTGATTCATACCCAGTTTTGTTCTTGCGCCTTTTATCATCTTCACATTCGTAGGTTTTGACGTTTGAACCTAACGAGTTTTGAGTTTTGAATTTATCTTCTATGTTAAAGTTTTTAATTTTGAAATTTCATTGTATTGGGTTTCTGCAATGAGGTCTGGTTTCTAATTTTTCGCTCAGATAGTTTTCCCTGGGAAGTTATTGTTCCTTGTTTGCCTTGGTTTAGCAACTTTGGGTCCTCTAGGGTTTACAAAAGATTGAAGCTTTTGTCCTCCTTTTTAATGTGTTAACACCACTTTCTTCTTCTAAGTGTTTGCAGAGAGAATGGGGTTCATCTCCAGGAATGTTTTTCCGGCGTGCGAGAGTATGTGCGTTTGCTGTCCTGCTCTCAGGTCGAGATCTCGACAGCCCGTTAAGCGTTATAAGAAATTGCTCGGTGAGATCTTCCCCAAATCCCCTGTAAGTCTCTCCTTGAAGCTAATTCGTTAAAGTTTTCACTTTTCACTTGTAAATTGGTGTAATCTTTGTTTCTGAGCATCTCTCTCTTGGTGGGTGGTTTCAGTCTTAGGACACAGAGTTATATGTGTTGTACTGTAAAACTTAGAATGCCTAAGTTTCGTCTGATATAGGTTTTGTTTTGTGAGTTTGAAAACGTGCTTGGGTATGTTCTGAACTTACTTCAATGACTTCTCTGTAGGATGGTGCACCAAATGAGAGAAAAATTGTCAAATTGTGCGAGTATGCTGCCAAAAATCCAATCCGTATCCCCAAGGTATAAATTTTTTTTTTTTTTAAATCTTACTTGTACTTCGTTGGTGAGGAGGGGTCTTGTGTGAAAGTTGAGCCCACTTTGTTTTTGTGGCTGTCACAGATTGCTAAGTTTCTTGAAGAGAGGTGTTACAAGGACCTTCGATCTGAACAGATGAAGTTTATCAATATTGTCACTCAGGCTTACAACAAAATGCTTTGCCATTGCAAGGATCAGATGTAAGCTTTCTATTATCCGGCAGTGTTGAGAAAGAAAAATTAGCAATTCAAAGTTATAGCAACATCTATTTCAGCTTTCATTTGATCATTCTTAACTTTTCACTAACATTTGCGTGTTTTTTGGTTTTCTCTTATTTAAGGGCTTATTTCGCTACAAGTTTGCTGAATGTGGTCACAGAACTACTTGACAATTCAAAGCAGGACACACCGACCATTCTTGGATGCCAAACATTGACGAGGTTCATTTACAGTCAGGTAAAAACTTTTATTGAAGAAAATTAACGAAGGAAGAAGAAGGGTTAAAAAGTTTCGTTTTCTAGTATCTATGTTTTATTTATCCCTTTGTATGCAGACCTAAGTGGGAGACTTTGACAGATTTAATAATTGATAAAATTAATGGGCTTCTACACATGTGCTAGTCCATGTTGAGAATGTGAAATATCTCACTCTTCATCTGGGATGAACAGGTTGATGGAACTTACACGCACAGCATTGAAAAATTTGCGAACAAAGTTTGCTCATTGGCTCGTGAAGAAGGTGACGAACATCAAAAGCGGTGTCTACGAGCATCTGGCCTGCAATGCCTTTCAGCGATGGTACTAAAACTAGTTCTTTTTTATCTTCCAATTCAGTCAATCTCACTTCCCAAATGTTTCTGTCCGGTTTTAATCACTGTTCTTTTTATGTTTTCTTCTTCATCAGGTGTGGTTTATGGGAGAGTTTTCACATATCTTTGCGGGTGTTGATGAGATTGTACATGCCATTCTTGATAATTACGAGGCAGACATGATCGTTCAGACCAATGAAGACAGAGAAGAGCAAAATAGTAACTGGGTAAATGAAGTGATCAGATGTGAAGGCCGAGGAACAGCAGTCAGCGATTGTAATAGCCCTGGCTACATGATTATCAGACCAAGAACTGCAAGAAAAGATCCGACTCTATTGACAAAGTATTTGACTTAAATCCTCTAATCTTTGCTATGTTTTGTTTTGTTCTGTTCGTCAGGTCCCTCATTCTCTTCGGACTTACTTAATTGTTTATTGTTTTAGAGAAGAGACGGAGATGCCCAAAGTTTGGGCACAGATTTGCCTTCAGAGGATGGTTGATCTGGCTAAAGAAAGGACAACGCTGCGGCAAATCTTGGATCCTATGTTCAGCTATTTTAATTCTAGACGCCAATGGACTCCTCCAAACGGGCGGGCCATGATAGTTCTGTCCGATGCAACGTACTTGATGGAAACCTCTGGTACCTTCTTCTTCTCCTGTCTTTTCTGTTAAAACATTTGTTTTTGCCTAGACATGTATGTGTACTCATAATTATGTTTTTGTTATATATTAGGGAGTCAGCAGTTGGTGTTATCGACTGTTGTACGCCATCTTGACAATAAGCATGTTGCCAATGATCCTGAGCTCAAGGCTCATATCATACAAGTTGCTGGTTGTCTAGCAAAGCTGATCAGGACCAGCTCGTATCTTAGGGACATAAGTTTTGTTAATGACTTGTGTCGGCATCTGAGGAAAAGCTTTCAGGCGACAGCTAGATCAATTGGAGATGAGGAACTCAACATGAACGTGATGCTTCAAAACTCTATTGAAGATTGTCTGCGGGAGATAGCCAAAGGAATTGGAAATACACAGCCATTGTTCGATATGATGGCTGTTTCAGTTGAGGGGCTTCCTTCTTCAGGAGTTGTTTCACGTGCTGCAGTTGGATCACTGTTGATACTTGCTCATGCAATGTCTTCAGCATTATCGCCATCTATGCGTTCCCAACAGGTGAACTATAACTTTGTGTTTCCTCTCAGTGTTTAACATTATCTTTACAGTTTATTTAATACTTTTTATTATCATACAGGTTTTCCCAGACGCACTTCTTGATGCGCTTATAAAAGCAATGTTGCATCCAAATGTGGAGACACGTGTAGGAGCGCATGAGATATTCTCTGTAATTCTCTTGCCAAGTTCTGGTCAATCTCATGCTGGACTTGCATCAGTGAGAGCTTCTGGTTATCTCAGTGAATCCAGGAACTGGAGGAGTGATACAACCTCTGCGTTCACATCTATCACTGCTCGATTAGACAAGCTCAGAAAGGAGAAGGATGGCGTCAAGATTGAGAAGTACGGTTATAATAATACTCACGAGGATCTTAAGAACTACAAATCATCCCCAAACTTTCACAAGTTGAATTCCATAATTGATAGGACTGCTGGATTTATCAATCTAGCTGATATGGTAACATTTTGCTTTGTTTACAATTGGATGTTATGTGCCAATGGACCATTCACATGTTTATGCAATCGTCCGATACTGTCATGTGATGCAGTTACCATCAATGATGAAGTTTACCGAAGACCAAATCGGGCAATTGTTATCTGCATTTTGGACACAATCGACTCTTCCCGATATTTTACCTTCAAACATTAAAGCTATTGGTCACTCTTTCAGTTTGGTGCTTCTTTCCTTGCGACTGAAGGTCAATATAAAAATTTCTCCTATTACTGGCTCTCTTAATATTTCGCTTTCATGGAGGAAAAGTCTTTCACTTTCATAATGCTATACTTAAGCCTCTCATGATCTTTTTAATTGCAGAATCCTGATGACGGGCTTGTTGTTCGAGTCTTCCAGCTTCTCTTCTCACTGAGGAATCTTTCTTTGGACCTTAATAACGGTACTGGTTGATGACACTCTCTTAAACTGATCAAAGTTTTGTAAATCGCTTATGTGCAATCAAACTTTCCTCATCGCCAGGCACATTACCCACAGTTTGCAAGCGATTGATCCTTGCTTTATCCATAAGTACGCTGATGTTCGCTGCCAAAATATATCAGATTCCTCATATCTGCGAAATGTTGAAGGCCCAACTTCCTGGTGATGTGAGTTCTCAGTGTGTTATTTCAATTATTACTTTATTCATGGAAATTGTGTATAACTTGATTATGTGCTCAAAATTTTTAGGTAGATACTTATCTCTTCATTGGCGATGACTTCCAACTTCACGTAAGACCACAGGCAAATATGAAAGATTTTGGGTCCTCAAGCGATAGCCAGATGGCTACTTCGATGCTATTTGAGATGCGAAGCAAAGTTGAACTGTCCAACACTATCATAAATGATATTGTGGCAAAAAATCTATCTAAGATTTCAAAGGTAAAGCTTTTATTTTATTTTTTTATCAGTGAACATCAGCTCTAAAGCCCTGGAGTTTGACTCTCTTACGTATAATTGTCCAAGATTTAAATGATCAATGGCTTGAGACACCAAAAAAAGAGTATAAACTTGGTTTCTTGTGCTGATATAATTTTGAATATTCTCTTGTTAAGCTTGAGGAAGCTGATGTACAGATGCAACTCTCTGAGCCATTCACACCTGATGATGCCTTTATGTTTGGATCAAGGCCAATCGTTGAGCCTGAACCAAACAAAAGTGTCTCTAAGGAATCGCTGTCCTTCGATGAGGTACACTATTCTCTCAAGACCCAGATTGGGTTTTTCTTTGAGAGTTTGATAATAATTAGAATTGTATACACTTGTGTTTCTTTTATTTCAGGACATACCAGCAGGTTCAATGGTTGAGGACGAAGTGACGAGTGAACTCTCTGTACGTTTTCACCCAAGAGGATCACCATCTATTCCTCAAGTTATCAGCATTGGCCAGCTTATGGAATCTGTAAGCGCATGACATAAATAAGAAACTGGTTGATGTAGATTTGTGTCTTCTAATGATTGGTTCGTGATTTTTTGTCTAGGCGCTTGAGGTAGCTGGTCAAGTGGTTGTGTCATCTGTCTCTACTTCTCCGCTTCCTTACGACACAATGACAAGCCGCTGTGAAACCTTTGGGACTGGGACGAGACAGAAGCTCTCAAGTTGGTTGGCCACTGAGAACCGTCAGATGAATGGGCTCTACAGAAATCCACTGGAGGAATCATCTGCCCTTGAGAAGGTACGTAACAGCTGAGTCGGGTATATTTTTACCTTCAAAGCAGTAAGATTTTGAGGTCAAATGTTAATTTTGCATATACCAAAAACCTACTTCAGTACAAGATAAGAACTGCAAACTGTTAATCTGCCCATCTGCCCTTGTTCTCAGTAATATTGAGGAAGGTCTTAACTTTTATGACACCATATGGGCTGGTGAAGAGAAAGGTTGAAACTTTATCATATGAGCCTTACACATCGATATGCTGTGTTACAGGTGTTAGAAGATGGGAGAGAATCTGGTGTGCTGCAGGATGCGTGGTCCATGATGAGGCTGCCTCCAGCTAGTCCCTTTGACAATTTCCTGAAAGCAGCAGGAGCCGGAAGATGATTCAACTAACTTGATGATATTAAGTCTGTAGAAAAAGCAGTACTGTGTGTGTGTAGTGTAATCTTATTGTTGTCACTGGGTTTGTAGAGCTAACTATCTAGTCCAAGCACGATGCTTCTCTTCTCTGTTTCAAGACAGACACAGCTTGTAATGATCTTAGAATCAGTATCAGTAGTTGTAGACTAGTAGTTATGCTTGTTTCGTTCGGGCAAGAATCTCTGTTATTGTTATGATCAGTAGAGAACCATTTGCTTTCTTGTGTCAAAGGCTCTTCATTCCGAAAAACTTGAGAAGTTTCTCATCAAAATTTGATTTTTTGGCAATTTAGTTCCCTTTAAAGGCTATATCTTTAAATGCCGGTGAACGGGACGGCGATCACAGCTAATTTCGCCGGACGGGTAAGGTTATTTTGGGTTTCTGATAACCGGAGAATCAAATGAACCGACGAAACGGCGTCGTTTCGGTGTGAGACAAATGTTTGCTGTCGTCTCTCCCTTTAAATTTGGGGTTTTGCTTCGTCGGGGTTTATGAAGGGCTTTGATACTAATCTTCGTCTACAGGCTTCTTCTCCTGCTCCAGAATTTTCCAATGGTTTCTTGGCTAAAAGGCAAAGAGGCGTAGTTAACCTTAGTTTCAGAAATTGTTGTCCCAGATCTTTCTCTCCCACTATGTTGAAGCTCTTCTCTTCCACCGCTTCCCGAGTCCACCATTTGACTCCGACAATTCGGGTCGGGTCTTCCCCAGTGGAGTCTCCATTGTTCAAAGCGCTGAGTCAGCTCACTGGGTTGAATCGGCGATCTGCCTCGTTGGGTCACCGTGTTTTCTTCTGCTCCGAGCCCACCGATGGCGCGTCCGAGGCAGAGGCGGCGGCTGAGGCCGAGACCAAGGCTGCCGAGTCCGATTCCGAAGGGTCTGACTCGAAATCTTCATCAGCGATTGTGCCCACTAACCCTAGGCCCGAAGATTGTTTAACGGTTAGTTTAATTGTGTTCAAGCTCAAGTTGTTCTTTTCCCCTGGGAAATGCCTATGATGATGGCTTTATTGGATCGTTGGCAATTCAGCTGTATAGGGAATCTCATTCTTGTTGAAATGATTACAAAGTTGTAATCTCCAGTTATTTTCAGTGTTCTAGAATGTGTGTTTGTAATGACTTGAGTGCATGTTGCTTACGAGGTGCTTTTCATCTTTGTCCCATTAGTGGAGAAATTTGAAGCTTCGATTAAGTCTGGTGTGCAATTGTATGTTGTTGTGTATAGCATTTTTTAATCTGGATTTGGTGGTTTGTAGTTACAGTTCAAGCAAAACAAGTGGCTTTTCTGAACATTATACATTTGATTCATTACCATTTCAGCGGAATTAATGTTTCTTTGGATGGAACTTTTCCGTTGATTAATTGCAGGTTCTAGCGTTGCCGGTGCCGCATAGGCCTCTTTTTCCTGGTTTTTACATGCCAATCTATGTCAAGGTATGTCAATTCATTCTTTTATGGCCTTAATACATTATCCAAAACTTGGTTTTGTTTAGCCCTTCAAAAATCTCATGGAATTCTTTCTGAATTGAACTGTATGTAGCCTTAGAACTAGAGCCAATATCTTAATTTTTGGTGTTTAGTAGAGCTAGGATCATTGATTACCTAGTTACAAAAAACAGGAGAGAAATGTGTCCAACCATAGCGATAACATTATCTTTGGTTTGGGAGATGTCAAGATTTTGCGTCTCTGACCAGCATCTGATTTTTCCTGTGTGCAGGATCCTAAAGTACTCGCGGCCTTACAAGAGAGCAGAAGACGACAAGCTCCATATGCAGGAGCTTTCCTTCTGAAGGATGACCCATCAACTGATTCATCATCAAGCACTGACATAGAGAAAAACGTAAATGAGTTGAAAGGGAAAGATTTGCTTAACCGGCTTCACGAAGTTGGCACACTTGCTCAGGTATCGTGTTGCTGCTACTGCTCTTTAGCATCTGTTTGGTGTGCGTGTGATAAAAATTAAAGACCTGACTAGCATTACGATTTCGTTGCTGGTTTGCCAGATTTCAAGTATCCAAGGGGACCAAGTTATCCTCGTTGGTCACAGACGACTTCGCATTACAGAGATGGTAAGTCGGTAGAGTAACAGGGTTCATAGTTTGTAGAATTTTCTGTTTCGAAAGATTTTATAGTTCAAAACCTTGGCGATTACACCTTCACGTGTGTTCTTTAGTTTATCAAGTCACTTTTCTTTAAGGGAGAAATTTATGTCTTTTATTCAGGTGAGTGAAGAACCACTTACCGTCAAAGTCGATCATCTTAAGGTAAAATTTCTGCTTCTATGCTTTCCAAATATAATATAAGACTTTTGTTTGATTTTCCCTTTTGTAATTAAGGCATGAACCTTTTTTCTTACTCTCTGTGCAGGATAAGCCTTTTGACATGGACGATGATGTCATCAAGGCAACATCCTTTGAAGTTATTTCAACGCTTAGGGATGTACTAAAGACAAGCTCACTATGGAGAGATCACGTTCAGACATACACCCAGGCATGTTCTCGTCATGATTTTCACTTGCGAAGGTAAAAATGTCTCAGGATACAAGTATCTTACTAGATGTCTTTCAAACTTGTGTAGCATATAGGTGATTTCACTTATCCACGATTAGCCGATTTTGGAGCGGCAATATGTGGTGCAAATAGGCATCAAGCTCAAGAAGTTCTTGAAGAACTGGATGTAAGTAGTTTCACTATTACTGTAATTGTATGGTATTTCATGCTTGGTAAATCTCTCATCTTTGTTTTTATCGACCCAGGTTCATAAACGTCTGCGGTTGACGCTGGAATTGATGAAAAAAGAAATGGAAATTAGCAAGATTCAGGTACTTCATTTTCTTAGTTCCAACTAAGGGACTATATATCCGGTAACTCTTTAAATGAGAATAGATTCTTATCTTTTGAGCCTTTTACAGGAAACCATAGCAAAAGCAATTGAAGAAAAAATTAGCGGTGAGCAACGCCGCTACTTGCTAAATGAGCAGCTCAAGGCTATAAAGAAGGTATTTTCGTCCACATACCAAGTCTGTGTGGATATAGCGTATTTGGTAGATTCATTTTAATTTTTTTTTAAAAACCTGAATTTAATAAGCGAAAGTGATCCAATGCAGGAGCTTGGTGTGGAGACAGATGACAAATCTGCGCTTTCTGGTCAGTACTAACTTAAAGTATATTCAATTCCTTGTAGTCATTTTATATCCTCGTAAGAGATTTATCATCTTACTGCCTCATGGATCACCGTGCATTCATGAGGCATCAACGTCTTTGGTATGATTTCCGAGAGCCGTGCACTGTTAATTGTAAGACAACTGCAACTTACAGTCCGTTCTTTACTGCAGCAAAGTTTAAGGAAAGGATTGAGCCGAACAAGGAAAAAATTCCAGCGCATGTACTACAAGTCATAGAAGAAGAGCTTACAAAACTGCAGCTGTTAGAGCCGAGTTCAAGCGAGTTTAACGTGACCCGTAACTACCTTGATTGGTTGACCATATTGCCTTGGGGAAATTACAGGTTTTCTACTCTTGCTTTATTCTATATTTGTATTTGTTTTAAGTAAAGTAGTAGGTCTTTTGGTATGAGAGAGACTGATAAAGAGAGGGATGAGCATCCATGCTCATCTTATGCCACCATTTGTATTTGCTTTGATGTTCACTGATTGAGGAATCTGTTTTATTAAATTTGCAGTGATGAAAATTTTGATGTTGTGCGGGCACAACAAATTCTTGACGAGGATCACTATGGCTTATCTGATGTAAAGGAAAGAATACTAGAATTTATTGCGGTCGGAAGACTTAGAGGCACTTCACAAGGTTTGATACTTACGTAATAGTTGTGGCCTCTTTCTGATTTGATCTTGAATGATGAAAAAGAACCTGTCCTGGTTTATAAGCTCTGCTTCTGAAATTTGAGTAAATGTGTCACCAGGGAAAATTATCTGCCTCTCGGGCCCTCCTGGAGTAGGTAAAACTAGTATTGGTCGTTCTATTGCACGTGCTCTTAATCGCAAGTTTTTCCGGTTCTCTGTTGGAGGGTTAGCAGATGTCGCTGAGATCAAGGTATAACACTTTTTCTTTACTTGCAAATCTTAGTCAAACATTTATGACTGAATTCTGTCCTAGATACAATAAACCATTCTCGTAATAACATGTTTAGGGGCATCGTCGAACATATGTTGGCGCCATGCCAGGAAAGATGGTGCAATGTCTCAAGAGCGTGGGGACAGCAAACCCTCTTGTTCTAATCGATGAGATTGATAAGGTGATATCTTGTTAGTATTGGATTCAGCCTCTTGAAGTTCGTAGTCATCATATGTTAGCTTCTTCACGAAGTCAAATTTCTCCGCAATAAAATTGTTCTATTGTTCCTCGGCAGCTTGGGAGAGGCCATGCTGGTGACCCAGCCAGTGCTTTGTTGGAGCTTCTGGATCCAGAGCAAAATGCAAATTTTCTGGACCACTATCTCGACGTTACTATTGACCTATCAAAGGTTTTTAATGTGATCAATGACCAAACTGATGACAATGGATACCATTTTGTTTCACGTGATTCTAGGCTGTTTAAATGTAACTGCTGATCCATTTCCCTACAGGTTTTATTTGTGTGCACAGCAAATGTGATAGACATGATTCCAAATCCTCTGCTAGACAGAATGGAGGTGATTAGTATTGCTGGGTACATCACTGATGAGAAGGTTCATATTGCAAGAGACTATTTGGAAAAAACCGCACGTGAAGATTGTGGTATCAAGCCTGAACAGGTTTCTCTCTCATCCTATTCTCCAATTGTCTCCGGTTTTAACTATGGGGAGAACAAAAAGAGTTTTTAGTAATTTTCATGGAATCACATACTTTCTTCTGGAGTTTTCTCAAATTTTTTTTGTACTATTTGCAGGTTGAGGTGAGTGATGCAGCTCTTCTATCCTTGATAGAAAATTACTGCAGAGAAGCGGGTGTTAGGAATCTCCAGAAACAGATCGAGAAGATTTACCGTAAGGTAAGTTTTGCTACAAGACCCTGAATTGTTTACTCAATCCCTCAAAATCTAACATTAATTACTTTTCTTTTGTAGATTGCTCTTAAATTAGTGCGTGAAGGAGCAGTCCCAGAAGAGCCTGCTGTTGCAGTTGATACTGAAGAAGCTGAAATTGTTGCCACGCTCGACGTGGAATCCCCAGAGAACCATATTGCCAAGGAAAACCCTGTTTCTCCTGCTAAAGAATCAGAGGAAGAGACTCAAACCGAGAAGATAGCGGTTGAAAAGGTTATGATTGAAGAATCAAACCTTGCAGATTATGTAGGCAAACCTGTTTTCCATGCGGAAAAGATCTATGAGCCCACACCAGTAGGAGTTGTGATGGGTCTGGCTTGGACGTCAATGGGTGGTTCAACTTTGTACATAGAGACAACTGTTGTGGAGGAAGGGGAAGGTAAAGGAGGCTTGACTATAACGGGTCAGCTCGGCGATGTGATGAAAGAAAGCACCCAAATCGCCCACACAGTCGCCAGAAAGATCATGCTAGAGAAACAACCAGAGAATCAGTTCTTTGCAAACTCCAAGCTTCATCTCCATGTTCCTGCAGGAGCCACACCCAAGGACGGTCCAAGCGCAGGCTGCACCATGATCACATCATTGCTATCACTTGCCTTGAAGAAACCTGTTAAAAAAGATCTTGCAATGACCGGAGAAGTCACTTTAACCGGTAGAATTCTTCCTATTGGTGGGGTAAGTTAGTAACTCCGGACTTCTCTCACTCTATTAAAGCCTCTCTTTTTTTGAGATTTTACAGAAATTGCCGCAAGTTTCTTACACAAAATCTTTCAGGTGAAGGAGAAAACTATAGCGGCGAGGCGGAGTCAGGTGAAGACTATAATATTTCCGGAGGCAAACCGGAGAGACTTTGATGAGCTGGCGGAGAATGTGAAAGAAGGGCTTGAGGTTCACTTTGTGGATGACTATGGAAAGATCTTTGAGCTTGCCTTTGGCTATGACAAACAACAAGACTGAGAGAACAGAGAAGTCACTTTGACCTTATTCATCTGTTGTTGTCTCCATCTAAACAAGAAGACCATTCTTGATTCTTTCTGTTTCTCTTTCCTTTTTTTTTCCCCTTCGAGAAGAAGAGTTATTCTGTAACATTTTTTATGATTAGGATAGTTTATTTATGTGGTTGGATTTTTTTGGTATATAACTAAAGCCAAATCATAAAACATCAAAATAAAATTGTTCTGCATTTTCTGATTGTAAATTTAATCAACATAATAGCCTATGAAACACTGTTGATACAAGCCATTGTCGAACAAAAGGAGAAAGACTAAGGGAAAGACAGAGGAAGCACAAATAACACTCCATGCCGTTTTCCCCTCGTTTTGTTGTTCCGAACGACAACTTCGTGCCATTTTTTGTTCCGTTTCCTTTACGCAACGGAATACGAGACTCGTTCATTTTTTTTTTTTTTTTTTTTTTTTAAAAAAAAAAA
>OVAY01000353.1:0-65645 GCA_900406395.1 Kernera saxatilis
ATTTAGCCAATTTTTTTAGTCTTTTTCGATATTTTGGATATCCGAACCCGATCCGAACCCGGATGGAACCAATTGAACCCGAACCGAATCCGGACCAAAATTCTAAAATATCCGAATGGGTCCTAGACCTCTAAAACCAAAAACCCGAAAACCCGAAAAACCCGATCCGAATCCGAATGGGTAACCGAACGCCCAGGCCTACTAAATTCGAAGGATAATACAGTACCGAAAACAAAAAGAAACAGAGGTCGTAAAAAGAGAAGTTGGATTCAATTTCAGAAGAAGACAGAGTAAAACATAATAATATATTGGGTCATGGCCCATGGGACGCAGCTTACATGATGAAAGCAAGAAACGGTGTCGTCCTTCCATTCAACCCTTTCTATCCATATTTCCCCTTCTGTATTTTATGACAAATTCTTCAACTTTGAAAACGCTTTATATCATAATTTCCATTTCAGATACTAACAAAACAGTCCTAGTCTAAAGGGTATGAAGTATGAACAAGAAGATCATATCCCATTCAACAAGGGTTATATACGTGCAGATTATATGATGCAGAACACAAAATCAATTCATGAACGATCCAAAAGCTATAAGAAGGCAGTGTTAGATACCGAAATCAGACACAGTTCGAGACCAAAAGTTCCGTTTACAATCTAATAAAATGAGACACATGTTAAAAAAAACAAAAAAAAGCAAACTAAAAGTTCATGTGTGCATTTAATTAAATGTAAAACTCAGAAGCAACGTTTTCATTTTTCGACAAGAAATAGATTCCCTTGAGAAAGGAGCACTTGGAAGTTTTCTTCACAGAGACAATTCATCATACAAGTGGTGCGCACATTGGAATTGATCAGATCTGCCCAAGATTTTTTTTTCCCATGGTGTCTTCTCTATTTTATCTCCCACATTCCACGGTTCCGTATCAAGACTTTATACGTAGGATAGCCTACATGAAGGTAAGAAACGGTGTCGTGTGGCTTCGTCTTCCCATTCAATCCTTTCTATCCATTCTTTATCTCCGTATTTTATGACAAAGTCTTCAATCTTGAAGACGCTCTTAGAATCCAGTGGAAGCTTTCTCAGCTTTGGACAATTGCGGTCTATTTTGACAACTCTCAGACATTGAAATGGCAGAGCATTCCAATAGATGCTCTTAAGCTCAGGCAAATCCCACAAGGTAAGAAATTCTAGTTTTTGGAAAGGAAGAGTAATGCATGTTTCCCCTAAGACACTCGCAGCTTTCTCTTTGCTTATTATGTCCTCTAGTTGCCTTGCCGCAAACACAAAAAGACTTGTAAGGTTTGGAGCGAACAATAGCCACGTCAAATCCTTTAAACCTTGACACCCTGTTATCGACACATCATAAAGGTTTGAGAAGCATGGACTTGACAGACTTTTGTTCCATGGTGTCTTCTCTATCTTTATCTCCCACATTCGACTATACTGTATGGAGATCGCACGGAAATTATCCATAGCTGGCAAAACTAATACTCCTGCCGATTCTTCCGGGCAGTCCGTGATACAAATGTCTTGAATGCACCTCCTTACTCTGGGATCACATAACAACAATAGCTCCCCAACCAAACTTGACGAGATATTTATGCTTATAAGCTCTAGATGTCCTAAGAGCTGAAGCTCCTTCATTAGGCTCATATCTAGCCACACTTTGGAATGTCGTAGTTTCAATGTCCTCAAACTCGACAAATTTGATATCCCGTGTAAACTCTCAAGTTCCTTCGTCCCCGCCAAATTCAGATGTATTAGCATTTTCAACTCTTGTAGACCAACATGTAGTCTCTCTATCTTTGTATATGACAAGTTAAGATATCTCAAGGAAACCAACCCTGATATTTGCTCTGGTAGTTCTCTGAGACTGTGATTCCATGATAAATCCAAAACGAGTAGCCTGGGCATAGACCGAAAGAATTCACCTGAGACTGTTACCAATTTATCGTTTTCCAGGAGGAGGAGAGTTGTAAGTTCAGGACAGTCGAAGCTCTCAGATATCTGTTCAATCTGAGTACGCATCAATGACATCCTTCTAACACTCTTCCAGTTCTTCAGTTTGGGTACTTCATCTTGCACAATACATTTTTCTTTATGCTTCCCGAGATCAGAGGCTATCCATAACGCCATCTCCCGTACGACATCATGCATTTTCACATGTATTGTATACTTGTCTCTTTCCAATAAACATGCGCGGATAAGAGTCTCGAGTATCTCATAACCTTGGTCTAATGCCCTCTCTATGCCTGCTTTTTCATCTATGAATCCTTCACCTATCCAGTGCACCACCAACTTCTCTTTCGAAATTGAATAATCTTCAGGAAACAGAGCACAGTGTAGGAAACATGATTTCACATGCTCCCCATGCAGGCTATCATAGCTATACTTCAAAATCGGAAGAATCTCGTCTTCCATGCCTACAAAATCTGAGGCTGATGAAGTCAGAACGTGAATTGCCCGATTCCACTCTGGTACTGTGCTTTTGCACGCCATAGTTTCGCCGATGACATTGAGTGCCAATGGTAGGCCACGACACTTTCCAGCGACTTTTCTTGCGAGTTGGGGAATGTCTGGGTGGCTTTCCAGTGTGTTTTCCCCTACTTTCTTTTTGAACAAATCCCAAGCTTTCTCGGTGTCCAGACAACGGACTTCAATTGAGTCATCAACCTCCATGCGCCGACATACATCTCGAAAGCTGGTGGTAAATGCTACTTTGCATCCATTTTCTCTTTTCGGATACGGGACTCCAATCACATGTAAGCTTACTTTCTCCCATACATTATCCAACAACAACACAAACTTCTTCCTCTTAAGAACGTTGTGGATGTCAAGAGCTCTCTGGTTTTCGTTTTTCTCATCCCACTCTTTCCCCCCCAAGGCCTAGTTTTTCCCCAATGCCTTTTTGAATCTTATATATGGACTGTTGCATTGTTTGACACCACAACCCATATCACGATATTAAATCTGCCACCTATTTCAGAAAATTTATTGTTGATCTGCGTGAGAAGGGTGGTTTTGCCAACTCCACCCATACCATACAGACCCACAAACCCGACTTTATCTTTCATGAGACGGTTCCACACCCTTTCGAGCATTGTTTCCTGACCGACAATTGTGGGTTGAATGGGCAACTCTTCAACCTCAGCTATAGGAGCTGCCTCAGTCACCACATCAAATTCTCCTTGAGAACTAAGACTCTCAACCTCCCTCAACATCAGGATAACCCTTTTCCCATAACGATAGCTCAATTTCAAATCTTTGGAGCAAAAACCACAGAGACACAACCTTTGACGCTCGAGCTTACTAGTACTAAGAAGATCATTAAATTGGATTTCGAGGGTTAAGATACTCTTAAGCCATACCTGGACTTGAGCAAGCATTTGACGATGCCCTGTAAACTCTTCTCTGTTTACCCTTCCTTGCACATCATCTCTCTTCGCCTTGAGCACTCCCATGGCTTTCTCGAGGGACGCTAGATTCTCGGCGAGGTTGTGAATATAACTCCCCCTGATACATAACCATTGAGAGACTTGATTCACCACTTGATCACATGACATCGAGACCGAGCAACAACCTCCCATCGCTGCACAAACGAGAGAGAGAGAGAGGAACAAAACCAGAAACTAAGCAATTATTAAAAAGGAAGAAAACATAAGATAATATATTTGAATAATGCTGTCTCCGAAAAAGCAAAAAGCATAAAAAGAAGACATTTGCTTTAAGCGCAAGAGACCAAACAACTGTATGCATCATAGAAATCAAAATACACAGTACTTCTTTTTTTTTTTTTGATAAAGCATACACAGTACTTAGCACAGAAGAAACTTTCGTAAATGTAAAAACCTTTGGAAGACTGATGATCGAGGAACAAAGCACAGATCTTTTCCATGAAATTTTTTCAAGTTTAGCAAAACAAATATTAAAGCATTTTATCTGCTATACTAAGACTTTTGCATACCAAGCGACCACAATTAACACAAAATAATTCAAATACAATCCAAAACAAATAAAAGAGAAATCAGAAGGATAGCAAGCACAAACAGTAGCTATTGTGTGAAACCGGAATAGTTCACTAGCTGTTACTCTCCAAGTACGAGGGCATGAGCTAACACAAGCAAAGAAGAAACATACTTAAGTGTGGAAAAACAAAAATAGAAGAAAAAAGACTAAGCATGTTCCTTCTTCCAAGGCCTTTTTAAGTGCTTCAAGCTCAGTCAACCTAACTTCCATTTGCTTACAAAAATTGACTGGAAAATACACTTAAACGGTGTGTTTTGACAGTGATTATTGATTGTGTTTGAAGAAAGAAGCACCTCTATCTTTGGAACACCAAACCAGAGTTGCTCAATTTCAAGTCGTATCTGCCTGAAGAACTCCTCAATGAACCTGACAAATGCAGTCAGCCTAAGCTTAGGTACTCTGCTGAGTAACCCACAAGAAATACTTACACTTTTCTACAAGAGTGCTTCAAAAATTCTTCATAGAGACGATTCATCATACAAGTGGTGCGCACTCAGTTCCACTAACTTACCCCAACCTTAGCTAACTCGAACTCAATCTCCTAATCAAGAAAGTATCCATTATAACCCTAGACCAACGAATTAACCCAAACCCAGAAACCAAATCGATGGAAACATAAACACCATTTGAATCGGTCAGGTATAGAAAACCCACAATATGTAGAATTTCGAAATATATTGACTTTGGTAAGAGATTGACGACGCTCCTACTTCGCTCGGATCTGTCTCTGAAAAGCCTTCCCTGGCCTCTACATCCCTCTCTAGCCATCGCTTGAACTCAAAGTGAATAATGTCGCCAGCGAATGAAAATTCCCTTTGATTAATATTTTCATCAGATTCCGATCAAACAAGAATTCTTAGAAACAGATTAAATACCTCAGGACAACCTATCTGTTTTTTTTTTTTTTTTTTTCTGGGGGGGGTTTNTTTTCTGGCGGGTGTTTACGGCCGTTGCCTTTCAACGATTCTGATGTGTTTTGATCCGTCGGTCCACGTATTGCCACGTCGCAATTTGACGATGCGAAATTTTCACTTCAATCAAGAGTTCTCGTGTTCTAATTTTTTCACAGGTAAACAAGTGTGGTCTTTCTTTGTTA
Source organism: Kernera saxatilis (assembly GCA_900406395.1). Taxonomy (NCBI): domain Eukaryota; kingdom Viridiplantae; phylum Streptophyta; class Magnoliopsida; order Brassicales; family Brassicaceae; genus Kernera; species Kernera saxatilis. The sequence continues at coordinate 5,129 of OVAY01000353.1, forward strand.
GCTGAGATATTATTACTCTCAAGAGATTTTATTTTCGCACAATTAAATCAGTAAAAAGTCGCAAGAACATGCAGAGTATATGCATCTAACAAATCAAAATTTGAAACTTGCAATCAGATCAAAAAGTTTGTTTTGCCTTACCAGTTATATATATAATAGAACCTACCATAACAAGAACCCGAACTACAATGTCAGGGCATAAGCTATTTCAAAATTGTTCTGAAGAGGAACTTCTATGTTATTCATGATTAGCTTCAAGCCTTCCACACCAAGTGAAGGATACCAAAAAGCTTTAAGAGCAACACAAGATCTTTAAATCATTTCGAAAACTTTTTTTACTTTCCCATTCAGATACTAACAAAACAGTCTTGGCCACGGATAGTATTCCATTCAAGAAGGATATTGTGCTTATTTAAGTGCAGATTATATGATGCAGAACACGAAATCAAGTCATGACCGAACCAAAAGCTGTGAGAATTCAGTGTTAGATACCGAAATCAGACACATTTCAAGATCAAAAGAGCTAAAAGTAAACACATTGGAATCAGTTAGATCCCTTGATCCAATCCAACGAATTACAAAAGGATAAAGAGAGAAACTTTTTTTTTTTGTGAAAAAACCGAGAGATTTAAACATTCTTAAGAATAAAAGTAGGAATCACCACACAACATTTCCATTAGAAAGGAAACAAACAGGAAGAACAATAAAGTTAGTACTATCCCAGAGCAATTCCCAAATTGCAAACAAACCCTAGGATTCGCTCGAATCAACAGACAAGTAAAACAAATAAATTCTTCTTAAAATTCGAACCCAAATTTCAAAATTCAAATTTTCAAACAAAGGGCTATAAGATTAGATCTCACTTAGCGACCATCCTGGCTATGAAATCCTCATACCGGATCTTCCCGTCGGATCCGACGTCCACCTCCTTGATCCACTCATCGAACTCGTTAGGCTCCAGCTTCTCGCCGATACTGGTCAGAATATGCCTCAGATCCGCCACGGCCACGAACCCCGTACCTTCCTTGTCGAGCACTTTGAAGGCGTCGCGGAGCTGGCGATCGAACGGTTCCGTCTTCAGGTGCTTCGCCATGAGATCCAGGAATCGGTTGAAATCGAACGGAGACGAGAGATTTTCGGAGGCGGTAATGGATTTCAGCTGGGCCTGGGTCGGGTTTCCGCCGAGGGATCGCATGAGGATCCCGAGCTCAGCCGGCGCGATTTTCCCATCGCCATCGGTGTCGAAGAGCATGAAAGCCTCCTTCATCGACGAGACCTGGTCGTCGCTCAGACCATCCTTGCCCATTTCTCGATTCTTCCGGGTTTTCGGGTCAGATTCCGGGTCGGGATTTCTCTCTCTCTCTCTTGGAAACAAAGCTCTTTGCTTTTTTCTGTACAGCGAAATTGAGATCGAAAGTGTGGCGTTTGTAAAAATTTTAAGGTGAGAGGTGTTGATACGGCGTCGTTTAGATCTAGATCTAAGGCCCAACCAAGCCTGGCCCATTTCATTTATGTAATAATCTCTTCAAATTTTGAAAGATGAAGAAAAATCATAATCTGACCCACAAAAAAAAGCAAATCATAATTACAAGTTTACAACCACGAAAGAGTGAGACTTTAAAGTTTCAACATCAAATCAAAATGTTACCTAGCTTGAACATGAAGTATAATAGGGTCCAGCTAGTCTCGAACTCGATTAACATAAATCTAGGTGAGGATCAGATGTTTAACTAAATAAACCCATATCTGAAATTCGATTATATGCGGTTCACTTGGTCATCTTCATTCTTCGTTGTTTCCATAGAACAAAAATATATGAGAGTCGAGACTTCTTAAGATGGAAGAAAATTGATTTTACGATTTATAGTTATAGCCGAATTGCCTTTCTGATAAATAAATCAGATAGGAGCCTAGGATATACTCCATTTTTAAGTGTGCGGAAAAGCAAATTGTTTAAAATGCTTAATCCCACCATACAGTAAATGATTAAGTTTGAGAAAATGGGGTAAAAAGGAATAAACATGACCTAATATTTTCTTTAAACCATAGCCTATAGAGTCGTTTTCAAAGTGACATAGGAATTATTAAAAAGTTTGTATTTGTCCCACATAGTTGGATCTATGGGGCCAAAGACAATGGGTTAAATGCATTGGTCACCATCAATGTATATAGCATATGATATCATCATGTGATTAAAAAGGCACCTTCCACTTGGATTATATTCACATGTTTGAGTTCTATACTTTATCTCTCTTTAGTGTGCTTTGAAATGTGATTCACTTGTTTGAAATTTATGCATTATCCTTGAATAGCTCCATTATCACTAGACGGAAAAAGCATCTAACGCTCCTTATCAACGATCAATGAGATATTATCTATTATATCCAACTAAGAAAAGATTATTCAAAGTATAGTTAACGATTCTTCAAGTGCACATAATTTAATCATTTAGAGAACAATTTATGTTGATGTAAGATTTCACACTAAATATGGAAAATGACCGACTTACACGTTACAATAGTGATACACGTATTATCAAACATCATAGATCAGATAGACTAGATGTTTAAGAGTTTTAGAGTTTAGGACATGTTTATATAATATTTAAAATTATAGCAACTATAGTCGCTTTTAGTTTTTGTCCCAAAAAAATGTTTAAACTAGCAAAATAAAATTCGGTTTTGTTTGATCACATAGTGGTTTGTGTTATTGTTGTCATTATGTTATAATTTAGATTTAAATCCGAGAAAAATTCAAAACTTAGTTACTTTCACAAAAACAGTAGATAAATCGTTTTGGACTAAATATAGATTAGTTAGTTTAAATCTCGTTATAATCGAAATCTGAAGCTTACACACGTCTGATTTTGCCTAGAATAGTGTCATCGTCGACGATCTAGAAACACAACCCTATCTTTAGCTGGAAAAAAAAACAAAAACAAAAAAAAAGAACAAAACATTATCATCTTTTAGAAAATTTATTTATCACCCCCACATATTACACAGTTTCTAAATCTTACCCTTATACCACAAATTTAAATTGATAGTACTCTATATATCTCAGTTATGTATTCAAAAGAGATGCATTCTCTATTTTCATTCTCTGATTTTATAGTTACCTATTTCAAATAAAAGATTAAATAAACAGTTAAATCTGGATCTACTTGTTACATTCGATAGTATTGGGGTTAAATCTGGAAACAAAACTAAAATACATGGGCCATATCCAAATGTCTACCCAATAAAAAGACGAAACGAGATTTTTCTTGTTGTCAAAGTGTTCTATAAAAGAAACCTTAATAGACTAAAACACAAACAACAACAAGAACCCAAGAAACACGAAGACGAAGAAGAAGAAAATGAAATTGGTTTGGTCTCCGGAAACTGCATCAAAGGCTTACTTAGACACCGTTAAATCTGTAAGTTTTTTGCTTTCCGGTAGAAATTCCTGTGAAACGTGTCGGGAAAAACCCAAGTTTCTTATCATATACAAGGATCGTGTCGAAAGATTCGATCTTCTCTCAAATTCTCGAAAATCCAGATTTTAGTTTCGATGAAATTTCCGTGATTCGTTCTTATAAGGATCTCTTTCATTTCTTTTTTGGTTTTTTTTTTTTTCCTTCAGTGCGAGAATCTTGAAACGCCTGACGCGGCGGAGCTAATAGCGGCGATGGCGGCTGGATGGAACGCGAAGCTGATCGTGGAGACTTGGTCAGACGGAGACCCAATAGCCTCGAGTATCGGCTTAAACGTCGCGAGCCAACACGCAAACGCTAAACACGTATGTATCGTACAAAACTCGCGATCAGAATCTGCTTATCTCCAAGCCATTCAAGAATCTTCATCTCCCTTGAACCTACCAGAGACGATCGTCGACGAAGAACCCGAGAATGCGATGAAGAAGCTACAGGGGATCGATTTCTTGGTTGTGGATTGGCGGAACAAAGAATTTGCAGCGGCTGCGTTGAGGAACGCTGCGTATGGAAGCAGAGGAGCGGTTGTGGTTTGTAGAAATGGATATTCGAGAGGTTCTTCGGGTTTTAGCTGGAGACGGGCTTTAAGAGACCGGAAAGTTGTTCGAACGGTGACTCTTCCGGTCACCGGAGGTATTGAGATCGCTCATGTTGCGGCTAGGAGCTCGGGGAAGAGTGAGAAGAGTAAGAGAAGATGGATCACACATATTGATCAGAGATCAGGAGAAGAACATGTATTTAGTACTTAGAAAGTAAAGACACGAAGACAATTGTGAGAAATGTTTTATTTGGATCTCGTATTTCACATTTGTACATAAGATTCCATAGATGTTATTGTATCATACTTGTCTTAACTCTTAAATCTCAGCTACCACTGATGATTTATGAAAAAGCTTGAATCGTTTAAGAGATTGAGCACGATTATATAAATCTCTGTTTCTCTCATCACTTTCACTTTCTCCTCTTTCTCTCAAACAATTTCTCAAATGGTTTATTGATTTCAATTGTTACATCTTTCACATTTTAATCTTCTGTTAGATAAGCATCATGTGATGAAGTTAAGTCAAGGCAGAGAGATCTGAAATAATACAAGGAGAGTGGATAATTCCACTAGTGCGTTTCCTGTGATGAGCTTTAAACTTATCAAAAAGTGATCCATTGGGTCAAAGAGCATTTATTAAGAACCGACCATAGAAGATAGTCATCGACTTATGTATAGGTAGAATGATCACTGATTCTAAATGTCATCACATTGGGCTCAAGAACAGTTCTTTAAGATTGCTTGAGCCCATCACATTATTAGAACTCTTCTCTTCATGGCTTACCAGAAGATAAACTAAACCACTTATTTCAAGGGTCCTAACTCATAATATTATTTCCGGTTAAGAAAAGAGTATCAATTGGTATAACCCGATTCCTTGGTTATTCTTCTCTGTACTTAAAAATTAATAGATGATTTCGTTGGATCTCAGTGGCTAAACCGCGATCAATCAACCAAAACTTAACTAATCATATATTCGGAGCCTCCGATGTCAATCTAAACTAACTACTTAATTTCTATTTTACTATTTATTACATCATCATTAGAAGATACTTTATATTTGTTTATCTTATTATACATGATATTATCATTTACGACGAGGAAATTCCACTTTTTAGCAATATTTGAAAACACAACGAACAATTACAAACGACTTCATAAAATATATTTCAACTAACATCACAAAAATATATAAAGAAAACGGTTTTATATGTGCCACGTACATGTTGGATAACTTTACCTTTGACACGTATAACTACGATGAATGGTTTTACATGCAATGCCACAGAAATCTCAGTTAAATTTTCTTTCATTAATTTATATAATTTGCATTCAAGGAAGTTTCTAATTAAAATGAACAGATGCGTTTTATGGATATTTCTTTGGTACTGTTCAAAAATCCACTTTAATAATACAAAAGTGAAAGGGAACACAAAAAAAAAAGGTTTGATGAATGAAAATGTACCTAGAGGAAAATACAACATGAGAGAAAAAACAGATGACGATTGCGTTTGTCGTGAACCGAAGTTCCCTGCGGTGTTGGGCTGTCCGGATCCTGAGCCGTCTGACCATTTTTGCGATCAGTTATATTATCTCAATTTCTTAAAATAAATTAAAATGGAGAAAAATGTTGATATAAAAATAAGAAAAATAGGGGAAATTAATGCGAAAGGAGGTAAGGAGGCGTCACGTGCACATGATCCAACCGGTGAACAGAGACATGTCACGCAAAGTCAGCCAACTTTCAGAGCCAAAACCAAAAACCCTTTCAAAATTTATTAGTTTTTGGACGATCTTACCCTTTCGTTGTCCCATTTATTACCATCACATGCCCCTTGTAAAACCCAATTATAAATGATGTTACTATTTGATTGGAGTTTAATCAAATGGTGGTACTCTAGACTTTATGTTTTGTTAGAAATCAAATTTTTAATACACTTTATTTTTGTCATTGCATAATTTATATGTATGGCAGTTTAGATTATGTAAATTGTAAATTACTTTGAATTCGATATAGAATTCCTTGGTTTTTTAAAAAAGGCACTCTTTCCTCTACTATTTAGATCTATTTTTTTCCCTGTATTTAACTTTAAAATGCTGAAAACTACATTAATCAAAATGCTTTTTTCCCCCTTGCTTTCTCAATTCTCATGCTTGTTTCTTAACTTCAAAACCACAATCACATGAAATATAGAATGAGAATTAAAGTTGGGATCTGAAAGAGAAGAAAGAGGCAATGAATAAGGCACACCAATCTAACAAGTCATAGGCCAAAAGATGTTTTGTTTGGTAATGTGGGTCAACCAATCTCATAAATGAGTTAGCTGGATTTGCATTTGCTGCTCTTCTCTGTATTTAATGTGACAATTCCCCCTACTCTCTATTTATTACTAAGCAACAAATAATAAAAAATAATAAATACAAACTTTCATATCTCATTTTAAGCAATTTGATGTCTATGTTTTCTTTCACATTCACGAGATCTAATGTTTTATTGAACTGCACACCTAAATCTGTATATATATATGTAAACAATCTTCCAAGACTGGAATCATATACTATATTTTTTACAAGAACTCATAAAAAAACTGGTATAACATCATACATACCCTATTTTCATTTTTATCTTATCTACGGTCACGAACATTATCTCTCAAAATCAATCAATAATTATATGTCTTTTTTAATCGAACCAACCGGAGCTCTAAATTTAACAAAATCACATTTCAAATACAAATTATAAGCATGGGATATCATTTAGAAAAAATGGCCCCTTTATAGGTTATCATTACCAAGTTTGATGCTAAAGATAGAATTCACAATTTTTTTTTATTATTGAAATCATTTCTGTAGTTTCCACTATAAGCTGGGTTTTTGTAGTTTCCACTATAAGCTGATGTATGTGGGTTTTAATGGACGTAGAATTGGAATACAGACCAAAACTTGCAAAGATCAAATCTATATGCAATCCAATACGCATTTATTGAAAGCTATTTTTTTTGTACACTTTACATGAAAAAGGAAAAGATTGAAAAAGAAAAAAAGTGCAAATACCTCGCTCCCTTTTTTTTTCTGACGGTGATTGTCGTTACACCATAAATATACACCTACGTGTATATATAGCTTTGTTTGTATCTTGTATAATTCGAAGTATATATATATATATATGATTACCAAGACATGGAAATCAAATCAAATTATCAAAGTACTCGGTGAGTAAATTCATTATATATTACTCTTTTTTAACAACCGTAGGCTTCAAATCGTAATATTAAAATTGAGTGGCACTTCAGGGATTAGAAGTTTATACGTACATTATTGCAATTTGCGGATTGAAGTCTTCTAAAATTTAAAGTTTTAGTATATTGCAGACTGAATCACGAGTTATAGTTCCGTGTATTACAAATAGAATATATAGAAAACCAGACAGGAACGAAGAACAATTAATCATAATCTATGCCAGAAAACATATATGAGTTAGCCAGTTAGGCATGTGTACGTATATAAGCAGTTCTAGATATCATTTTACCAGTTAATATGATTTAAACAAAAAACAATTATAACCCTAAATTAAGTGCGACAAAGTAATAATACATATAGCAAATATAGCGAAAAGCACAGTTATAATCTTAGTTACTATAATTGTAACGATTTAAATAGTAGTATTTTGAACGGTAGAATTGGACTGACGGATTAGTAAGTTGCGGACATTACTATTTGATTTTTGGACGAATTGTGATCTGTGTAGTTATTACTTCTTCAACAACAATTTTTTTTGTTCTTCTGCTATTTGAGCTGATCGATGAAATAACTTTTAGCAAAACTCTCTGGATTGTTTCAGAAGAAATGATCACAAACTGACGAGCTGATTAATAGACAGTGAGAGGAAACGAAACATTTAAATCTTTATAATTAAAAATTCCCTTTCACATATCCAAGGAAACTAGTAATCATTACACTTCATATATACACACACGTATGTCTATATATTTGAGTTACAAATTTGAAAATTGTTGGCAAAAAAATAACATGAAAAGTAACCCTAGAATAAGTGCTACGAAACAGGCAAAACTAACAAAATAAATACAATTATTTCGAAAAAACAGTACCATTTTTTTTCTATCGCAGTTTTATTTATAGAATTCAATTTAACAAAATTGTGTAAAACTGAGATTTGAACCCATGATCTCTTTGAAAAATATGCAAGCACAATACCAATTGAGCTATAGACATTTCCAATACCAAACCAATCAATTATATATATATAAAATGTTCCATCTTCTCCAATTTTCAAAATTCTAGGAAATACTGGAAAAATAAAATAACACTGGATTATTGTTCAGGTAGAAAAAGGCACCGGCCGAATTGTTTGGATAGAAATACGCTTGTATATGATGCCACCTCGTCAGTACACGTGTCTGCTGAGTCATCCGCAATAACGGTTGACTAACATCCGTTATCGACGACTGCGATTTACGCACAAATTAAAGAATTGAAGTATGTTTTTTGAATTTTTATGGCGTTTGGGAAGAAAACGGCACTGTATCGTTGTTCAGATAAAAAAAAGCACCGGGCAAATTGTTTGGGTAGAAATACGCCATTTTTCCGCCAAGAAAACATTCAAGTTTGATAGTGTTGAACATTTATCGATGAGTAATCAAATTAATAGTGTTGAATAATAGGGGAATTTTTTGTTTTTTTGGAAACAATAATATGGAATTCAAATGTAAATATAAAGAAATAATATCTTCAGAGCGTCGCAACAAAACATGTCTAATAGAGCATAGTCTTCATTTTGGTTTTATAGCTTGAACTAAGATGGAAACAAATTTAATATTTGACCAAGCTTACCGGCACAAAACCAAAAGAAAAAGAATCATCATTCTACTATTATTCTAGTACCTCTTCTTTTTTTTTTTTACAAATTGACTTGATAATAATTTATATTATCATGATATAGTGTGTGTGCACTGTATATATAAAGTAGATATTAAAGCAAACAAAAAAAATAAAAAGAGCAAAGGAAAAAAAAAATGGCTCCTTCGTCTTCATCTTCTCCTTCCAAATCTCCTGTTCCATCTCTTCACCAACCCCTTCACTTCACTCCTGTAAGTCAAAACTCAAATCCCTCTTGTTTATTTCCCGGGAAAAAGCGCAGGAAAGAAGAAACACAGACCTCAAATTTGTTTTGTATTGTCTTGCTTCGAGACAAAAATTTGTTTTTTCTTACAAAATCGCGGAACTGATATTGTTTAGCTAGAATCTTCGTGTCCCTGCGTGTTTTCCCCTGAAACCCACCACTGTTTCCCGAGAAAATGAAGGAAAAATGGGAAGAAGCAGTTCTGTAACCTTTTCGTCTAAAGTTTCATTTTTTTTTGTTATCTCAGTGATTCCATTAGAATCTCATATCGTGTCACTTGAAAATTCCTCAAATCCAAAGATTCCTTTTCTCATTTTGGCATAATTTTCTCTGAGAAAACGAAAAAATCATCATTTTTAAAACTCTTTCTCTGTTATTTCAGATTCCAGAATGCGACGAAGACGATCTCCACGAAGAAAGATACAAAAACAGAGCAACCCCGAGCAGTGACGGTGGTTCTTCCGCCACTCCAAGCCACCACCGCCGCAACAACAATAACAACCACCAACACCCTTTAACGCCTCTACACCACAACGGAAACGGAAAACCCCAAAACAAAAAACGACACGACGACGATGACGACGACGGAGGCGCCGTATCGTGCAACAAGTGCCGGCCTCACCACTCTCACCGAGACAAATTCTCCGTCGTTCCTCTCGAAAGCCACAACAACCCTTCTTTCATCTCTAGCCCCAATCTCATAATCAAATCGATCTTTCAATCTCTCACACGGAGAAGCCCCAAACCCACTTCCGCGGCGGCGCTTCCACCGCGGTCTTCCTCCTCCTCCGCTGCCGACGCTTCCAGAGAAGAGCAGTGGCGGTTAGCCGTGGCAGAGCTTTCTCACAAACTAATTCAAGCCACGAAGAAGAAAGAAGACGCGGTCATAGAAGCTTCTAGGTTGAAATCGTCCATGGCAGAGCTCGAGAAGAAACTCAATAAGCTCGAGATTTACTGCCACAACCTCAAATCCGGGCTCGAAGAGTGCAGCAACAAGAAACAGAGTGTCCCGATCCGAAAAGACGGAATCAACGACAGGATCATTCAGCAATTCCTCGTCTCAGTGTCGGAATCTCGATCTTCGATCAGGGCTTTGAGCAGATCTCTCGCCTCGCAGCTACGAACCGTCGGTGGGAAAGTCTACGAGCGACTCTCTCTCCTCCTTCAACCTTTCGATGTCAAGATCAACTCTTTCGCTAAAAATCCTAAAAGCCTGATCTTTTACCTGGAAGCGATCCTGAGCAGAGCCTTCTTCGAGGATTTCGAAGCTTCCGGGTTTCAGAAAAACGGGTCGACCCGGATTCTAAACCCGATTGATCGGTGCGAATCCAATTACGCTTCGTTCAACGTCTTGATGGAGCTCACGTGGGACGAGGTGTTGAGCAGAGGAACGAAGCATTTCTCGGAGGAGTTTAGCCGATTCTGTGACCGGAAAATGAGCGACGTCGTTTCAATGCTTTGCTGGAACCGAGCCTGGCCTGAAACGCTCTTACAGGTAAAGCGTTAAACCGATCGGTTTATATAGATTCATTTGGTTTATTTAAAACCAATTGAAAACCGGGTTTTTTTGCAGGCATTCTTTGGTGCGTCGAAGAGTGTTTGGTTGGTTCATCTCTTGGCTAACTCGGTGAACCCGGGTTTGCAGATCTTTCGAGTGGAGAAAGACGACCCATTTGATCCGGTTTACATGGAGGTAACTGGTGGGGACCGGTTTAAGAGTCTGGTTCGAGCTATGGTTCAGCCCGGTTTCTACGTCTATGGAAGTGTGGTTAAGTGCAAGGTGGTTTGCAAGCATTGCGGCAGCGACGAGGAAGAAGTAGTAGAAGACCGTATGGTCAAGGAATGTAATAAAAACGACAAGAGTTTAATAAGCATTTGTAGCCCATTAGGAGGTTAATTACGTTACTGAGTTTTAAAAAATTGGTGGGGTTTTTTGTTTGTTTGTGAGCTTGTAATTAAAAAAATGAATGACTTTTGCAAGTGAATATTTTAAAACTGGTTTTTAATGACTTTTACAAGGAAATATACAAGAATTCGTTTGTGAAGATTTTTTTGGTTTGTTGTCAAAATGATTCAACAAAAAGTCTAATAAAGTAAAATATTGGCGTTTACTCGTTAGTTTCATATTCTTGGATTATTTGATTACATTTGGACATCTAATGGTTGTCGTTACATAGATCATACATACATATATACAACATAATTACATTTACCAATCATAATATAGACTACGATTATGGGTACAACTGATGGTGAATGAAAACAATAAATTAAATAAATTTCTACCGTTATTCTTCATCTTTTATGTAGAATAACAATTTATAGAGGAATTAAACATTTTTCTTCTTGCTTTGTAGGATCCCATAGGATTTGGAAGAATAGAAATTTCTAGAAATTTTTTAGAGAATAGATAATTGAACTCTTTTTAATTGTTTTCTTTCTAAATTGTCAATGGTTGCATCTTATGATTGGTAGAAATGGTGTGGTAATATGAAACCAACATTTATCTAGTGCCAACTCCAAGTATTCATTTCTAGTTTGGTTCACAACACACGATTATCCACCAGAGACTGAATGATTACTTGGAATGCTGGAGTGATCTTTTCTTGTGTATTCTGCCACGATCCAATATAATCTCAAGTCATTTGTTTTTCACATGTAGTTTCACCTCATGTATCTGAGAATTGTTAACTAGAAGGCTTCACCTCTTCCGTTACACACCTATTTATGGTGAGATTCTTTCATTTATATCGAGCTCCACTTTTAAAGGCTCAACCCGGTTCATCTTCCGTTATGTTTTTTAAATTACAATCCACTCTCTTTGGAGAGAAAAGAAAAAACGTCACGATAAGATCTCGTGTTCGTCTTCTCAGCTCATCAATTTCATTGACCACACAACCCGTAATCGAATCTCCTCCATCAAGAAGTAAAGCTCGTCGAAGCTCGAAGATGGGCTTTAAATTTGGTTTGGCTCAAGAAGCTAAAAACTCAAAACTCGTTTGGTTAGGTCTAATTTTTTCCAAATTTATCTCCTAAAAGTCTAATTTTTCTATTCAAAAATGTATATATTGTAACAATGATTTTTTTGGGTGAATAAATTTTACATTTATACAAAAAAAAAAAATATTTTTTTTTTTAATTTTAAATGATATTGATTATAATTTTGCTAGTAATCTGAATTAAATTAGTTTTTTTTCTTATGTAACTTTCAGAGAAGTAACTTAGAGGACCACGAGCATTTAAATATTGGTTAACGGTCTCGTCAAAGCAAGCAACAGCTTTTTTCAACAAAAAAAAAAAAAAAAGAAANAAAAAAAAAGCAAGCAACAGCGATTGTGGGGATATACCGGTAATTTGACTAGAAATGCGATCGAACGTTAACTTCAAAAGACCCGGTCCACATCGAACGTTCGATTTACCGATTCAAACCGCCGGTTCGGATCAACACGGTCTCAACATTATCCTCACCAGCCACCGCGGTTTTCGAGAGAGAGAGACTTTAGTTAAATAATTTTAATTTAACTAAAGGTGTTTTGGGGAGGGAGAACCAAAAAAAAAGAGCTTTCTCTTCATCGGTCTTCGTCTCGTGATTTGTCGTTCTCTATATTTTGATTAGTTCGCGATCTTGATCTCTCTCTCTTTGTCTCTGGTCGATCTTTTGTTCGATTCTTCGATCGGAGATTTTGACCGGAGATTTAAGCAGTCATAAGTTGGTAGATCGCAGCTATGTCGTACTCCGATTCCGATTCCTCGTCTCAGGCCGGCGAGTACAAGAATTTCCGGCAGATTACACGTGAACGTGAGTTCTCTCTCTCTATCTCCGTTTTTTATTTGATTTATGTGTTTTGACTCTCGTTGATTCGGATTGACTTGTCGATTTTCTGGATTCACGTGATCTATTTCTGGTTCCGGGTTCTGCGGAGTAGCCATTTTAGTCGTGTTGTTTCATTTTGATTCTGGGTTCCACGGTCATGAGAACGATTTAGTGGAGGTTTATGCGGGTATAATTGGTTTGCTCGAGGAGAATATGTGAGTTCAATGGCTAAGACTTGTCGCGGAATTGCATTGGGACAGTTTCCTGATGAAATATTTGGAAATCTGTTGCTTGTTATACTTGTTTTGGCTCAAAGGTTTGAATTAAGATTTAAGATGAGGTTTATGAATCGGTATTAGGCTTGTGGTGGATGTCGTCGGGATTTCAGTTTCTGATTCGGTTGTGGCAAAACTCTGGATCTACTTAGAATTGACCTGCGTGGTTGTTTGACGAGGCAAGTCAGTAGAGCAAAAAGATTGATACATTAAACCAAACGATGCCTATCGACCACTTAGGAAAGGAAACTGTCACATGTTTTTATGTTTGAGAAAAAGCTTTGAGAAGAGGGTTGTGGATTTTGATTGCGGTGACATTGTAGAGTTATAGACTGTGTAGTTAATGTCATGCATCATTGGGTCTAAATTCCATGAGGCTTTGGCTGCTGTCACTGCTTGTTTACTCTTAAGGCTCCTTTAGTTTTCTTCCATGTTTTGGTGTGGCTTTATTTATTGGTAGTGTATCTGATCTTGTACATTTCGTTATTTCCCAGGGCTCTTGTATGAGATGCTTAGATCTGCGAAGACAGGGAGCTCAAAATCCACCTGGAAGGTATGTTTTTGTGTACTTCATCGTGGGCTGGGGCCAGATAATGTTTTTTTCGCTTTTAGGTTGAAATCTATTTTTCTGCTAAGTTTTATTCCTTTTTTGCATTTTAGGTACTAATCATGGACAAACTTACTGTCAAGATAATGTCGTACGCCTGCAAAATGGCTGATATCACACAAGAAGGAGTTTCACGTGAGAATGAAGTCTTTCCGTAAATATTCTAGTTCGATATGATGCTTTATTTGGGAGTAACTTAATTGGCGTAAGCAATCATTTCTCTGTAGTGGTTGAAGACATATTTAGACGAAGACAACCTCTACCTTCAATGGATGCGATATACTTCATCCAGCCAACTAAAGAGAAGTAATTTATCTTTGATGTTCCTTTGCTGCGTTCCAACATGTATGGCATTTGTTATCTCCTCTTATATTAACGTTTCATTCTGTCCATCAGTGTCATCATGTTCTTGTCAGACATGTCTGGGAAATCACCCTTGTACAAGAAGTAAGAAAATGATTCCCACTTAGTTATCGGATCTATCCTAACGAATCCATTTTAAACACTGATTTTCTTCTTTATTCCTCTGCATTTGTGAAGGGCGTTTGTTTTCTTCAGTTCACCGGTTTCCAAAGAGCTGGTTGGTCACATCAAGAAAGATTCGAGTGTATTACCTCGGATTGGAGCATTGAGAGAGGTGTATATTGCAAAAAACATACTTTCTCGTTTACACTGATTGTTGCTACTCAATTTAATTACAGTAGTATCTGTGTTATGGAGCTGTGATAGCATCGACTTTGATAACTTATTATTTGATTCACTTTGCAGATGAATTTGGAGTTTTTTGCCATTGATAGCCAGGTATGATCGTTACGAGTCTCTTGTGTTTGTACACTTTACCCGAGTTTATATTGTTCTCCATCATATGGTCGAAAATGCCGTGTTACCTGTGGTATCATGTTGTTAGTATATGTTTCATGATGTAAAAAAGGGCCGCAAGAGACATTTATTAACGACGACTTATACAGGGTTTCATCACCGATCATGAGAGAGCTTTAGAGGATCTTTTTGGTGACGAGGAAACTTCTCGAAAAGGCGATGCGTGCTTGAATGTGATGGCTTCTCGAATTGCCACAGTCTTTGCATCACTACGGGTACCAATTAATTATTCTCACGATCAATGACTATTATCTGGGGAGGACTCTTCTGAATCATTTTGGACTTTACAGGAATTTCCTGCAGTACGATACCGAGCTGCAAAGTCTCTTGATGCATCGACAATGACAACTTTGCGTGATTTAATTCCCACAAAGCTTGCAGCTGGAATCTGGAATTGTCTGGCAAAACATAAACAATCGATTGAAAATTTCCCTCAGACTGAAACTTGCGAGCTGCTCATCCTCGACAGATCCATAGACCAGGTTTAGAGCTGTTTTTTGAATTTGTTTTTTTTTATGAATCAAGGTTGCCTCCTCTACATGTGTTATATGATTAGTAGCATTTCCTTGTTTTGAATGCCTAGATTGCCCCTGTTATACATGAGTGGACTTATGATGCTATGTGCCATGATTTACTGAACATGGAAGGGAACAAATATGTACATGTGGTAAGTTCAACTCTTTGCCGTATAGGTTATTGTGATTTTGTGGTGGCTCTCTTCCTGGATACTCCATGTGATGTTCTATTAGTTTTTAGATTCCAAGCAAGTCAGGCGGACAACCAGAGAAGAAAGATGTGCTCTTGGAGGAACATGACCCTATTTGGCTAGAGCTTCGACATGCACATATAGCAGATGTAAGTCTGATGCCTAGGTCTTTATTTCTCTTTGGTAATGGAAAAAAAAAGTGAATCCTCTTGACCTCATCAGGCTAGTGAAAGATTGCATGACAAGATGACCAATTTCTTGTCGAAAAACAAAGCTGCTCAGCTTCAGCATGGTAAGAGGTGGGTATTATTAGTTTATATTTATAGTATGCGTCATTCGATTGAGAAGCATTCAATTGTTCTCTCCTTTTTTATCAATTTTCTTCGTCTCGTTTTTTAGAGATGGAGGTGAGCTTTCTACAAGGGATTTGCAGAAGATGGTTCAAGCATTACCACAGTACAGTGAACAAATTGACAAGCTCTCTCTCCATGTAGAGGTAGTTATGTAGTTATGTGCAACGCTCCTGTCTTTTCTTGTTGCGTCCACCTCCACCTCAAATGTGATATATGCCTCTAGTTTGTTTCCTGAAATCTTAGAACTTTCAACTTTAGGTGGTGCCAGACACTATCACTCTATTAATAAGAATCATTTGATTAACATTTCAAATGATTTAGTGTCTGAAGAGCTGTCTGCAGATGTTCAGAGTTATTGCTTCTTTGGCTCTTTCTCTGACCATCAAATTCATAGAAATCTTTATTTTCGCTGCAGATTGCTAGAAAAATCAACGACCTTATCAGAGAGCAAGGACTTCGGGAGCTTGGACAACTTGAACAAGACCTTGTTTTTGGTGATGCTGGGATGAAGGATGTGATTAAATATTTGAGTACTCAAGAGGTTTGCATCTAGTTAAATGTGGTTGAATTTACTGTAATATTTCATGAGACATTGAGCTGTTGAGCTTTATGTATTTTTGAACCCCTGTACAGGAGTCAAGTCGTGAAGGTAAGTTACGCCTGTTGATGATCCTCGCAACAATTTACCCTGAAAAGTTTGAAGGTGAAAAAGGTCAAAATCTAATGAAGGTACTTGGGGTTTGAATGCTTCTGGATCTTTGTTTGGTACTCATCCACCCCATCTAAGGCTTTTGTACTTTTGTTTCTAGCTGGCAAAACTCTCATCTGATGACATGACGGCTGTAAATAATATGAGATTACTTGGTTCAGCCGTCGATGCTAAAAAAAATACCGCGGGAGGTTTCACTTTGAAGTTTGATCTTCACAAGGTAACATCTTCTCTTCGAATGTCCCATCTATATATTGAAATATGTAAATCTTCTTAACATACTTTGTTAATGGCTGCAGAAGAAACGAGCTGTCAGGAAAGAGCGCCAAGAGGAAGCAGCATGGCAGTTATCTCGTTTCTACCCCATGATCGAGGTTCACTTTGTTAATTGCCCGCAAACTTTGTATTGCGCACTACTTTTCATTTTAGCATAACAAAATTTTCATGTGTTGACTGTTTTTCCATCTCTGGAATTTGCCAGGAACTCATCGAGAAACTTAGCAAAGGAGAATTGCCAAAAGAGGATTTCCCATGTATGAACGACCCAAGCCCGAGTTTCCATGGATCAACGTCACTTTCATCAGCAGCCAGTAGTAGTCAAGGTCAAGCTGCTCAGTCCATGAGATCAAGACGCACACCAACATGGGCTAAACCTCGAGGTTCAGATGATGGCTATTCAAGGTAAAGTGTTTTTAAACAATCCAATATGAATAAAACCTAAACAGAAGCTGGGTTGGTTATAGATCTTCTTAGCTTCTTCGTTTTAGCAAAGTATGTGAAACGTAAAAGCCAGCTAAAACCATGTTTGTCACTGTTCATTTGCAAAATCCATTTCTTTCCCACATCATTTAGAAATAGCGAAAAATAAACTTCTTGTCTTTTTAAATTATTTTTCCTTCATGCAGTGATTCGGTGCTGAGACATGCGTCTAGCGATTTCAAGAAGATGGGACAACGAATATTTGTGTTTATCGTTGGTGGAGCGACAAGATCAGAGGTAAGAAGTTAAAGAAAAAGGCTTTTACTGTTGGAATTAAAACGAAACCATAGAATCAATCAGGATATATGATGATCTCTTATTACTACTGTAATCTTTGATTTTCAGTTAAAAGTCTGCCACAAACTAACCACGAAACTCAAAAGAGAAGTAATCCTCGGGTCCACAAGCCTCGATGATCCTCCACAGTTCATAACGGTAAGCCACACACATACCTCACATTCGGAGATTTGGCAAACTATGAATCACCCTCTCAATTAAAGTAATTTTTTCTTTCCTTCTTGTGTCCCACAGAAACTGAAGCTTCTGACTGCAAATGAGTTATCTATAGACGATCTCCAAATATGAGAATCCCGATCTCGAATCAAATCCTGGTCTTTGTTCTCTGATCTCCCAATCTAATTTGTAACCAAGTAAAAGACATGAAAAAAGAGAGAGGATAGAATCATGAGATTATGAGATCATGACTGTAAGTGTACCCTCTATTGTTTGTCGTCTAAAGATGTAAAGCAGCTCATAAAGTTGACTTCTAGATCTTTGGCTATTGTCTTGATAAATTCGATTGTGTAAATTACCTAAATCGTTCTTTTGCTATCTCAGAATCTTCTCTTTTTGTCATTCAATTCGATTTCTGAGATTCATAACAATCAGTCATTTATGAAAATGCCCAACACAGAGCATGATAGTCTAACAACAACGCCAAGACGTTTAAAGTTTACTTAAATTTTAATTAAGCTGCGGATCTATAGAGTCTCTGGTGAGCTGTTCTTCAGCTTTCCTCTTCTTCTTTGTTACTGACACCAAACTCTTGACATAAGAGATATAACTGTCCACATTGAATTTTCGTTTGCAACCCGCGTAGTTCATGTACCGTATCTTCCCAAAAACCGGCCTCTCTTTCCATCCCTAAAACCCATCAAAAGCGCAAACCGATTAATCAGATTCAAACACGCACAATATTCTCCAACCTACTCTATTATCATTTCTGGTAAAGTGAGAGAAGAGAAAACGAAAGAACCTGATCATGAACGCCGCATATGGACCACATACACCCAACATATCCACTCGGGTCACGACCATCGATCTCATACTACATCAACATATCAAAAACTAAGCAACAAAAAGAAAATCCATGGAAGATACAAAAAGAAAAAGGGTTAAAATGAAACAAGTTGGAGATAAAACCTTGTTATTTAGATAGATGGATATCTCGAGAGCCTCTTCAGGTCCTTTGGTCCACTCTAGAATCTTCTTTGCCCAATACATTCTGCAAGTAGTGTTGATAAATGTGAGTTTTACTATCGCTGCCATTATAGTGGCTTTACAAACAGAGCCAAAATCTAGATATATGAATTTACTTTTTTTTTTTGGCTAAATAGATATATGAATTTACTTGCCTCATGAAACCGTGCATTTTCCCTTGATAAACCATCTCTAACTGCGAAGCATTCCATAGCTGCCGATTCAACAACCCAAAAATAAAGCTTAAAATGCAGATGAATATCAAAGCTACAGACAAATTTGGGTGATGATATACGACGAGAGATTAGTGGCTTACATGATCTGCTGTCTGTCCCTTTTCTAACTGCTCCAACCTACAATTTCAATACCCTTTAAAGCGCATACAAACAATTCCAAAAGAATTAGGGACTAAACGGCTGAAACATTACGAGTAAATGTGTTCTCTCTTATCTGAAGCATGATCCATCAATGACTTGCGTGCCCACTCCCAAGCTCCCTTCAAAGAATCATAGTAAGGTTGGTAGTAGCAAAAATTGTCAGAGAGTTCTCTTCGCACAATCAATTCTTCCAAGAACGTCTCAACTGCCTTCGATCAACAAACAGCGCAAATACCAAACTACGAGTGTGAACAAGAAGGTAAAAAAGACAAGAGACTACCAAAATATACATTCAAAAGTATGAATGGCTTATGAACCTGAGGGTAAGTATTCCGGACTTTACGCGCCTCTAAGGCACATCGCTGAGCTGATATCTGCCCGAAATGTAGATAAGGAGAGAGACCAGAGAGTGCTTTCGGCTTTACAGGATTGTTCCTGTCTGTTGAATAGTTCTTCAACCTTTTCGTCAAAAATCCATCTTTATTCCCCATCAATACTTCCATGGCCGCATCTTCTCCCGGCACACACCATTCAATTTCAGGAACTTCTGCACCCTCCCTATCCACACATCATAATTATTAATTACCATTGAACAAAAGTTGAATCCCAAAACCCAAAGAAGAAAAAGGAATTGGACATTAATACACCATTATCAAAAAGATATAGCAGCACCTAACCTTACAACTTTATCGATGAGGCCATCCCAATCAACCAGTTTATCCATCATACCGGCCCACTTCTTCTTCGGAGGTTCAAGCTTAGGAAACTCAATGAGGTACTCAGGTACTAGTTTGTTGATCTTACCCCGTATTGTTCTAGCGCTGTACTCCAGTTTATCCGACGCAGCCCACATTGGAACTACATTGTGTGCATCAACTTCGTGTATTGCTAATGAATCACTCGTTCTCTTGAGGACCTCATCTTTACAGCTCCTGATTTCCCTTAAAGGCGAGAAATCAGTGACCAGATGTGAAGCGCCACATTCTGTAACGAAATTGGGGATTGTGTCCTTCGCATCTCCCTGAATTGTTACATCACAAAGTTCATCTTTTCCACAGTAATGATCAACCAACGGAAATTTACAGCCAAATTTCGATAAACCTACCAAATTCTAAGGTTATTCGTCCCTAACAACGAAAGCCCTAATCGATTCATCTACCATTTCATTTCCATGTAACAAGAGCAAATAAAGCATTGATTTTTCTCCTTCATTCTTCTGAAATTACTACCAAAAAAGCAATTTAATTTTAAATGGGTTTCGTGTCAAATCGAGCTATGGACTTCACCTGTAACAGAAAAAACGGAATTCGAAGAGATTCGATTTGGCGGTGAAGCTGGCGCAAGCCCTTTAACATAAACCCTAATTGCCTCGCTTTTGCTCCCAGAAACTGATCGAACAAATTGAACACGACGGCCACCGGCGCGTTGGTTCTGTTAGCCAGATCAACGGCGTGGATTAACGCCCAGTTATCTCTCAACCGTTGATCTCTGAACATCCAGTAAACGACGGGTCCCACCGTTTGATCGGTCGGTCGCCAAGAGCCTTCTTTGAGGACCCGGATCCGACCCGGTTGAACCGAGATTGCTGACGCCATACGAAGGAGGAGACGGGGATCGGGTATTTCACTAATGTGCGCCTTCTATGCGTAGATATCGCAGCGGAGGAGGATAACTTGCGCAGGGGATGCTCAAGCGACAAGCGCGCGTCTTCGAAAAATGGAGGGAAGGCAATATTACACTGTTTGAGTTTGTGGTTTAAATTGACTTACGTGGATAATCTACAATATTAACACGTGTCAAGTTGTGATTGCCTAAGTTATTATTTGGTCTACTTCGCAGGACAATACTCCATTGGTGAAATGCTTTCATAGACTCTCTCATCAAAATCATCTTTCGTGGTCATTAGCTTCTCTACGAACAGATGATCTATTGTAAAACTTTAGGCATATGTTAGATATTTTGGTAATTTTCAAAAATATCACATTTTTAAATTTTGTTTTCAAAAATAGCATAGCAAAACTTATTTTTTAAAAATATCACAATTAGTTTTAGTTTTCAAAAATATCATAAAATTAAAAATTAACTTTAAACTTTCAAAACTAAACTCTAAACTCCCAAAACTAAACTTTAACTCCACAAAACTAAATTTTAAATCCAAATTAGTAAACTCAAATAAAAAAAAATTAAATTATAAACCTTTAAAAATTGGTTTTAGTTTTGTGATATTTTTGGAAACAAACGTATAGTTGTGATATCTTTTAGAAAAAAAAAATTGTTTTGATATTTTTAGAAAAAAAACATAAAAATGTGGTATTTTGAAAAATTACTCTAGATATATATATATATATTTTTAATAATAAACATTGAACTGATATTTAACTTTCTAAAACAGAGCTTTTGGAATGTGGTAATTTTTTCGAGATTATATTGTAAACGTCGTTTTTGTATTTCATTATGGTCCCAAAGCTCTTAAACCTTTTTTTTTTGCTAAACAAAAGCTCTTAAACCTATGATTTGATTTTTATAATTATTTATTTTGAATTACTAAGAAGATAAACGTGCAAGTCTTTTAACGAATCAATTTTATATGATGGCGCTGATTAATGATGAAAAAAAAAGATTAATGTATTGACCTATATATATAGTCTTGGTTCATCATTTCCTTTAAATAAAAGAAACCTAGAGCAAATTATTCCTTCACATGCTCGATCGTGCTATCTAGGGTTTACTCATATAAATCTCTCTAATGCATGATTGGAAACATAACTTCTCTTTTATCATTATGCTTTTATATATACATATTTTTTTTTTTCATTTCGTATCATGAGAATAGTAATCGCTCTTTCCAAATAATATATTTTAGTCCCTAATAGTTAAATTTATTATTATGAACAACCTATCCTATGAACAAAAGTCATAACTAGTATTTTCGATTTCATTAACATGAGCTCACTGAAATATATTACAAAAGCATATCAATTATTTAACAAATAACATATCAATACGACTAGTGCGTGGCTGCGTGCTTGTGAACAATATGTATTTGGTTGTTTAAGGAAATCAAAACATGGTAAACAATAAAAATGATAATATAGTATGTAAAACTCACAAGATTTCCATGAGACGAGACAACTGTAATTCTCAATTAAACGTCTGGTGCCGTCCAAAAAAACCTGAGTTGGATAAATTAATTTTTGAAAATCTTGTTTTGACTCTGTTTTTATTTTTGTATTGTAATAATGAAGAAGCAATCCAATGAATGTGGAAAGCAATAAATAAAACCTACCATATCTTATTTTCGGATTCGATTCAGTAGTTAAAGTTTTATTTGACCTCAGCTATACCAAATTTTTTAATGAAAACCTATAAACCTTTAATATAAATGACTAGATTGACCTCGCCCATGGATTTTCGTCTCATAAAACCGAGGATATTCCAGTCTTTTACATTCTCCGTCTATTTGTATTTATAACTAACACACTTGGGTTTGGGTGGGTTAATTATTTTTCAAACCTAATGACAGCCACTCCTAAGTCCTATGTCTAGCACTGCACAGAATCATTGTCTTATATACCTGATTTTCTAATTTGTTAACTTTACAGGGAGACAAAAGCTGATATCTAAGGAATTAAATGATAGATTATATGTATTTGATTGACTTTGTCGTATATACTTTCTCATCTACCATGACAAAACCAACTATGACATTACATGAAATGGAACTTTTTGTAGGACTTTGATGTTAGAACAAAATTAACATGTTTGGTAACTAAACGGAATAATCTAACTACAGGTAGGCTGTTTTTTTTTTTAAACTTGATAACGAAAAAGGTCGTACAGTGTTAATTTCTTTAATTTGTAATTCGAATTAGTTGTTAGAGACAGTTATGTTGTCGAACCAGTTTAAATTTTAATCGCGAGACAGTGAATATATAAGTAATCATTGGGGTAGTGTTTTTTAGCATAGTTGTTTGCTCTAAGATTATTATTTTTATTGCAATATCTATGGACAAAAATACTGATTTCTTTGTAAAGATTGCTTGCTTTAATAATTACAAATCAAATGATGTTTCTTAATGTCCGCGATGTGGTAATTATCATTCGCTATGTCGTCTCATGCAAGCTTACTCTCTAAACAATAACCAAAATAAGATCTTTTGTTGCTTGATGAAATCTTTGAAAGAGGTAACTTCGGAAATTTCTGGATTTCACAGGATGCAAATATTTTTGTTTGGTGACTATATAGTCAAGCCCAATACTTTATTCATGATGGATTTGTGAAACTATTTCCACTTTTTGTCCAGGTTCTTGTGATCAAGTGATAAGAGGATGGATATGAGACGCCAACACGTTTCATGTTCGATCCACCTGCTATAGAAAATTACAACACATTGTTCATGAACATCCACACGGATATGGATTCCTATTTTCAGATCCATTTGCATATCCAGATAAATGGTCTATCCGTGAGATGCATCTTCCCCAAGAGATTATTCTAAGCCCCTTCATAAACTTTAGATTTATTCCTAAATTATAAAAAAAAAAAAACTATTTCCACCAAAAAAAAAACTATTTCCACCAAAAAAAAAAACTATTTCCATCAAACACTTAGATTTTAACAAATTAAAAAAAAAAAGAATAAGTAAAATAAAACGTTTTGAAAACTATTATTAAAGGTAATGATCCAAACATGCAAAATGTGATTAATCAAGACTCATCCCCAATATCATCAACAAGTATTATAGTAATAAATTTGAAACGTTCGATCGCTCTTGTTGGCCGCAATAGCTATAGCTCTTCAGGGTATATTCGAGATGACGTCACCCGTGGGGGAACTATTGCGTCATAAAATACGGAGATCTACCGTCAAGAATGCCGGTCAAATAAGAGACAGTTTGACCGCACGTGCCAGAAGACACGAGGAAATATATAGAAGTTTTGTCAGTGCAACGACGTAGTTTCATCGCTAGTTTTTACTTGACTGGGTGGAGACATTATCTGCTGCTTCTCCGACAACGTGTACTCTCGAACTTTGCAGTGACACGTGTCCGAATTGGAGTGGAGTATCTACGGCAGTGGATTGCCGAAATCAAGCTGCCACCGCACACGAACGCAATGATCTCCGAGCCACTGATCATGCCACGTGTAGGTTCATTAATAGCGCAATCAAGCAACCCAAAATGTATATCTTTGTTTTTTATTGGTACACATGCAATATAAATTAAAGACTCTTGACGATAAATATTACTGAACCATGTATTCAAAATATATATACATGAAAGTCCACATGCAATATAAATCTTTCCTTTCAACCAAGAGTGGATAGCGCAATAGTATATATGGTTCACCTATGTGGATCAAAATCAAATTTCAAATTTTATCATCTACCAAAATCGATATATTTTGTTTCTAGATTTTTATAGACATTTGAAATAGTCAAAAATAGTTGATTTGCTATAAACCTTATAGATTAATCCGAATTTGGATTCGAAATCTATCTCGGTTATAATATATATAGTTTTTATAAATATAGATGTTCCTTTGCATTTTTTTAGGTGTTTTACGCAAAGCATACGTAATACTATAAGTTTTAAAAACATACATAATGCCATATTAAGAATCTGCACTATTGACTATAGTATTTGTTTCATGAAAATTTTTATACATGCTATATGTAATGTATGAAAAGCTGAAAAAGATAGTATCAGTAAAACGAACGTATTGTTTAACAAAAAAAAAAAAAAAGTAAAACGAACTTTAAACAACATTGAAGTTTGTATATTGATAACTGTGTATTTGGAAATAATATTTTCCCTCTTGCAAACAAATCATTTAATTTATATCTTCATTTTCTTTACTCCTTTTAGCATTAAAAAAAAAACTTTTTTAACGCAAAAAGAAAAACAAATACACATACACAAAGTCATATAATTCGAGGGGAGAGATTTGGTGAGAAGTCAGCATTGCCGACAGGAAAATTTGCCTCACCACCAAAATGGTGAAAATACCAAACCAATAATTACAATAATTTTGTTTAGGTTGTAAGTATATGAGTGCATAATTACAGTAACTCTTTTTTCTTTCACGGCATAATAACAATAACTTTTCTTATATATGTATGTATAAAATATCCATTTTTAATATATTATTTGATTATAGACAAAACTTATATTTCTAATTTTCAAAAGAAATTAATTTGATTTATGACCCAATCAAAAAAATAATTTGATTGAAAAAGAAACCAATTTTGTACAAAACCATATCTTCCAATTTACTTTAAATGTTGATGTACATGTAGAAAGAGTGAGAGCCAATATTTCGTATTCTAAGTTTTGTTTATGTTAATAATTCAATTTTGATCTTCTTGAGATTAATTAGTCGAGGAGGTGGTTGAGGTGAATCTAATGCCTGCTAGAAAGTTCAAAGTTATACAAGGAGAAAAAACAATAAAGTGTATTTTTTTATATAAAAAGCAGTATACTTTGCTATTTGTGGGGTATAAATATAATTATTGATTTCTACTTTTTGGGTTCCCCCTTGTTCAGAATAGTTAAAATTACCACCTCAATAAAAATGATTCCTTGTTAAAATAATTTAAGTTAAAACCCATTTTCCTTCAATCAATAGCCTATAGATTCAACTTTTTTTTGTTGTTGTTAAACATATAGATTCAACTTTCAAATTGATTAGTCAATACGCATTAGTATAAAAATTACTTAATAAATATAACAGTACTTTAGAATGTAGTACATATATACATACATACGTATGTATGGATATGTGTGTGTGAGTGTGTGTAAAAAAAAGAGGTACTTGACTTATCTATTTGTCTATAACTTAAATAGAAAAATAGCATCTAAATAATTGTATTTCTCTTTACTATTTCTAAATAATTGTTTGTTTCTTCTTTGCTTTCCCTGTTTTTACTTAATTTGTGTAATTTCACTTTAGCTGTCCGGTCAGTCCATTTATGAAATCTTGCCACTAGATTTCAAATTATGGTACTATTGATAAAGTTATGATTTACAAGAATATAAATCATGGATTACAGAATTTCTTTTTTTTTTTTTTTTTTAAAATACCCCACAAAGTACATACCATGGGGTCATTAAACTATTCATAGCTGTAGAAATCAAGGGTAATTTTTGTTCGGGTCACAAAATCAAGGGTAATTAAATCACACAATTGCTACAAAGAAAAAAGATTAATAAGACTTATAATAAGTAGATTCATCCATAAAAATCAAATTTTGGTGGAATCTTAACAACGGTTTAGGATTTAAGGGTATATAGGGTTTTAGAACTGTTCTTCAACATTTGTAATTTGACAATTTCACTTTTCACCGCTTCAGAATGAAGTTGTATACAACAACAAAAACTATGATATCGATGCAATAACCTCTCACTGAACTTGATTTTATGGTGGAGATCCACATTTTTGTTCTTCTGAAAGTTAGAAAATAGATTGATAGTTACTAATATATATCGGTAAGCATAATCATGGTTGAAACGAAATCGAAACCATTTAATCAGGTTTTGTTCTTCAGCTACTCTAGATGACAAAGTATGCATCTTTAGTCTGTCATTGCCATCAACAAACGTTATCATGAAGAAAGAACATTAAACTTTCAAAAGTTAAGTCATTTTCTCAAAAAGTAAAGACAGTTTTGAAGTCATGATTAAGAATATGAATTTCGATGAAAAAGTGAGAGGGATCATTACACTTTGTACCAACAGAAGAATAAGCCAAAGCTGTCATTAATTAGAGTTTCTAACTTCTAACCGATACATCAAAGGTTATGACAAGAAACTGAAAGATGCAATAAGTTTCACGAATGTTTCATCGAGCATAAAATATTACTAGTACCAATCTATGCCATACGAGAAATGATGAAACGAGCAAGTGTGATCAAAAGTTTAAAATTTTTGAATCACCGAAAATTATGGTATAGATAGGCAAAAGAAATACAAATACTCAAATCACATGTCGATGATAAGTCATCTCTTTCTCAGCTTCTAAAGGAACCAAGTACAAATTGAATATTAATGATAGTAAGGGGTAATAGTAATGGAAGAAAAAGAATTCAAACAATCCTACAAAATGCCAATTTCTAAAGAAAAACTAAGCTGAAATAAAATTGATCAAAAAAGAGATTCAAATATTTTAGATGTCACACCGAAGATGTATCAACAAGAACATCGTTTAGCAAATTATCCTCACCGTTAGCCATGGCAAGCAGCTCTGCATCCCTATCCTCCTCATTTGAGAAATCTCTCCTTTCGAATTTCGAATTGGCTGATATAAAGATCAGCTTTTGGGCTCGATCTATGGCTGCATGCGACCGCCCGTGCGAGTTTACCCATTTCAAAAGAGAGGAATTGCATTTGAACCCGCACGCAGTCGCATGGAGGAAAATGAGCCTTACTGCAACTTTCCCTAGTGACCTGAACTCACTAAGATACGTCTCCCACACAAGTCTACTGCTTTGAGGATTCGCTATCCTCATCTTTCCAGAAACCGGGTCACGCTCTTTCATTTGGACCGCCCGTGCATACATAGGATCAAGCCCTTCGGTTCTCCATTTCATTAGTTCCATCAACGCAATGTGTGCCTCGTCTCTAGACACAAGCCTTGTTATCAACTTATCTACATCTTTCTCTTGCTCGGGCGACAAACATTTGAACGGAGGAAGATACTTTCCGCTGCTGTCTCTTATCAAGTAAAGAGGGTCAAGTATGAACGCTGCAGCCCAAGCCGGGTGATAACTCTTCTTGAATCTCCTCTCAACGAGTTTCTCCACATGTCCTTCCCCGACATTAAACTTAGAATCCCAATCTTTAATCTTAGCTCTTAGCTCATCCCATAGCGGGAGGCATTGCCCTACAAGCAGCTTCTCTTCCTCTATTCTCCGAGCCATCTCTTTGACAAGCTTGATCAAAGCGTGAACCGCCTCTACCTCGTTCCAAAACCCTTCGTCTCCAACCATCTCTCTAACCTCCCTTGCCATATGATCCTCCATTAAAACAGCCTTACACGCATCATCATGCATTACCAACTGAATTGCTCTAGCGGAACTCAACACATCCTCAAGAAGATTAAACAGCGGCTCGACGTAACAACCCTTGCTACTACTACAACTTCTACGCTCATCGTAGTAATAACAATGTAAAGGCAATCGAAGCATTATCGATTCGCCGTGTTCTTGCAACTGATACTTACAGTGTGCGTTTCGTATCTGCGCCGTGTTGTTGATGAACTTGGCGAGTCTCAGGCAGTTTTGCGAGACGGATTTGAATAAAGGCAGCTCTTCTACGAAATCTTTGATCAAACTGTTGAGCCCTTGAAACTGACAAGACAGATTCACCATCCATTGATGCTGGCTCTCAAGATTCCTCAGTGCTTTGGTCTTGAACTTATCAGAGACTATCCCAACACACCTCTGAGGTGAATTTCCGCAAATGCCCTTCACCGTCTCCAGCAAGAGCTCCTCTGCGTAGTTCGATGGCACAGCTCCGTTCACCAGAACAGCTCTTCTGTACAGACTCGTCCCGTTGGGTAAATTCACAATCAAATTCACCAGATTCTCTCCGGATTCTCCTGATTTCCAGCCGTCTGATGCGATTTGGAGGAACATCGCGTCTCGTATTCTTGATTCAGCCTCTGCTCTCGCCTCCTCGTACTTCACGTCCAGTCTCGTGGTGGCGAAATCTCTCTTGGAGATGATTGGTAAACCGACTTGTGTCAGAAAAGCTCGAAACTTTGGATGCTCAAGACCCGATAGAGAAACCGACCCGCAAGATTCGAAGACCCAATCGGAGAGAGAGTCCAGAGCTGATTCTATCTGCGATCTGGTTAGAGATTGCGTCTGCGACGTTTTGGGGCTCTTGAGCTTCTTCACACTGTCTTCAAGCATAGCTAACGGACCCAAATCGTCTTTTCCGCCGGAGAGCATCAAATGCGGCCCGACAACTCCCGGCGGCGTAGAGTACTGCAACTCTCCGCCGCAGAATCTCGAAGGGTCGACGACGGTTATCGGCGTCACATGGTAAGAACCTCCAATGGGTTGAGGATGAGGATGAGACTGAGGAGGAGGATTGAGCCGGGAAGGAACCGCGGTGGTGACGGCGCCGGAGGAGTTTCGTTTCCGGTTATGATGAGACGAGTGAGCGAGAGGAGAGGAGGAGGAAGAGGAGGGAGAAGGGTTGATGGTGGAA
The DNA here is from genome assembly GCA_900406395.1 of Kernera saxatilis. Classification (NCBI taxonomy): domain Eukaryota; kingdom Viridiplantae; phylum Streptophyta; class Magnoliopsida; order Brassicales; family Brassicaceae; genus Kernera; species Kernera saxatilis. The sequence continues at coordinate 34,454 of OVAY01000353.1, forward strand.
ATGGGAGTGACGGAGTTGAAATTGGGACACGTGCCGCGTTTGAGATGCTCGGAGGCGGTGCGAGAAGGGTTAGAGGCGGAGAAAACGGCGTCGCATAAGGAGCAGCGGAGTTTCACAGCTTTGGGGAGACCAGTGTCGGTGTTGCGTACGAGGATAGGTTCGAGATGAGACCAATACCACGCGCCTTTACCTTTCACTGCTTTAGTCCTCACCGTAATTAACCCTTCGTATCTCTTGTTCAAAGCTTTCGCCGTTAGCTCGTCCGTCGTTAACCCATCGATCGCCGTCGCCGGAGGTTGAGGAGGAGGTGGCGGCGTCTGCTGCTGCTGCTGCTGAGCCGCCGTGGGAGCGTTGGTCGTCGCCATTGCAAGTGAAAAATTTCCTGAATTCGATGAAATTTGCTAGGAATGGAAGAAGAAAAATCGGAAATTTCGAGGTGGGTTTGAGAGAAAATTTGGTTTTTGGTTTTTTTTTTTGTTTTCTTCTTTGTTTCTGAAAGGGTTTAAGCGGGAGTTGGTTTTTGTTGTAAGGCTGCCTCGTAAAAAACGTGTGACATTTTTTTAGCCGGGAAAATCCGCCGGAAGACGGTGATCTTCGTCGTCCCGGCGATAACTCCGATTCATTTCCCGGTGAATCAAGAGAAATTTACTTCTTGTTTCTCCTTCTAATGTCTCTGATCGCTCTTGTTCTTAATTTCCTGTGAGAGATGTTCGAAGAAAGAGACAGCGGAGAAGCAGAGGAGAGAGAGTTAAAGAAAGATGTGAAGGACACGCGCGTGTGTAAACGGACGTTTTGAAATGAACAAGGTGGTGAAAGCAGAGTCCCACGTCGTACGAGAACCCAAACGTTACATTGGCTCATACCCTCTCTCACTTCCCCATCATTGGTGCGTTTCCCTCACGCGCTCTCAGTTTTGGGACTTTGTTTTTTTGTTTCACCTTTTTTTTTTCTTTCGAAAATCCCTTTTCTTGTCTCCTGCTTTTTTTTTTCTTTCTATTGGAACTATTTGGGACCTTAATTTAATGCATTTCAGATTTTCGTAATCTATACTTTTTTTTCTTGTTATTCAGTATCAACCATTAAGTTAAATATAATTTGGTAAATAATTTCTAAAATATACGTATAAAATTAATATACATAATTATATTTGAGTACAAAAGCTAAACTATAAAGAGTTTGTTGACAAAAAGAAAGTACTATATAAGGTTATTAAATTAGATGGATTTTAATCTAAATGATTAATCCGGTATAAAGAATCCTCGTTTTGTATTTAGTTATAAATTACATGAACTTTCTTTAACAAAAATAAAAGAATTACATGAACTTTCAAGACACTTGAGCATTTTTTTGTATTTCGTTACATATTAAAACTGGTGAGTGGGATTTCCATTTGTGTCTTCTTGTCTACGTGGGATGTGTTCAGAATTTGGACATTATAAAAAGGGTAAAGTGGGAATTTAATTTTGTTTCTAGATAGACAGTGAAAGACAGACATTACGGGAGAGAGTGTGTTGTGTTGACCATTTTGTGTTGACTCAAAAAGGACATTTCTTGAAAGTTGAATGAGTTTGTAATTTGACTGTGATTCTTTTAGAACTTCCATTTCTTTACCGACAATTTTGGTTCCTACTTCTTACCATTTTCTAAAACATTTATTAAACTCTAAAATATTTGGTTGCTTGGTTTTCTTTTTTCATTGATTTGGTATGAATGTTCACTATCATGAGTGTCACGGCCGTCGCTAAGCAGTTTGAGCTTTGAAGTCATTACTAACAACACCCTTCGTACTCTTCACAACATTCACATTTTTTATTTTTGCAAAAACGGAGAACATAAACACACAAAATATCATTGAAGTTCAGTAACATGTTTAATCTTCAAAATATTCATTAAAAATAACTTAACCAGTCTTACAATAAGTTCTTACCATCAGAGTTCACCTAATTGGAATTACTCGAGAGTAAAACTTATATTAGTTAGATACCAACCTATTTCTAGCATTTCAATGAGATACATACGTCTCTAACTCAGAACTAAAGAAGTTAATAAGATTTTACTTTTAAATCTTCCATTGACCTATGAACACAACCTATAAATCACACATGTTCCACCAGATATAATCGTGTTCTTTCTAACAAACTCGTACTTGCTAATGAAAATCAAGTAACAAACATTACTTTCGCTAACCCTAACAAAAGCTATTTTATGTGTTTATACTCATACACACAAAACAAATCTACACAAAACAAATCTCCCTAGATTTACTTTTAGGGTGTGATTGTTTGGTGAGTTAGAGTAATTTTTTTGTGATAGGCTCACCTCTAATTGAAAAAAAAAATATTGTCATCAAAGTAAAAAAAAATTTCATGGGAAAAAATTTCCCTACCACGTCAACTACGAAACGTTTATTTTTCATGTATTTTACTCTATTTTTCCTTATTCGACCAGCTTATATACTTTCATTTTTACATGTTTTCCTCTCATTTGTACATTTTCGTAGCTTAGGTCAGAGATCAATTTCTGAAGTCTACAAACATCAAGCGAAGACAAGAAGAACAGAAGTCGAGATTCGATTTTGTTGGTGTTATGGTGTTATCCAATCTGTTTTCGTTCTTAGGAATGAACCGGTGTTTGAAGTTTGAGGATAGTGGTTACTTAATCTCATTTTAGCGCGTATTTTTCAATATTTGGCTATTGAAATTTCGAACTTACTTAGTCGAAATCTGTAGATCTTTATTTTCTGAATTCGGTTGTTTGTAATTAGCTCTTATTAATATTAATTCATAGATAACAAAAAAAAAAAAAAAAAAAAAAGCAAAAAANAAAAAAAAAAAAAAGTCAGAGATCAATTTGGTCATAGAATTATAGGTCAATGTAAATTCCGAAATATTAAACCACTCTCATGATGTGTCATTGTTCGCTATACGTTCATACGTTTAAATTTTTGACATATACGTACGTATTATTTGAAAAGGATGGTAGAAACATATACCAATAAAAATTACAATTCATGTATCGCATATTACAATAACAATACATGAACGAAAATATAAATAACAATGCATGAACGAAAATATAGTAAAACATTTTGAGATAACACGGTACGAACAAAATAGAACGTTACATGGCTCGCATCTTTAGGGACATTTTGTCAATTTCAATACATCACAGTAACAAAAAAATTGATCACAAATTTTAGGCACTATTAATTCCTTAATCAGTTGGATAAATTTTGATTTTAATCTCCTCTCATCACGCAAAATTATTCAAAACAGTGGGTAAAGTTCATTCAACAGTATACAGTTTATGATGCATTGAATTAGCTTACCCCAGTCCCCCGTGTCATATTGTTTCCAAAATAATCAATAGTACTTCGTAAAATTAATATTAATGAGAAGCATGACTTAATATTATGTATTAAAAAGCACATTGTAAAATACAAAATCAAAATGAAGATAAATAAAACAATACTTAAAGTAAGTGGAGGTTAGTAGGAGTCAAGTTTTAATTGGTCAATATCTAATGTCAATAAAACCATATGTCACAACTGTCTTCCACCTTCTGATGTATGCATGCTTATGTAAATATATATGAATGATCCATGGATTCTAATTTCTAGGTATACAAAATTCCACCCATATTTGCATCTACACAAAAATTTAATAATAGGCAGAATTCAATTTTATTACCAGAGAATTTAGATCAGTCCAATCTTAAAAGATGGATAGTACTATCTTTAAGAATGATCTTGTCTGTTACATACCAACCACCCAAAATCCATGCATATATCATTGAAATATTCAATAAACTTATCAATTTATCATGTTGTCAAATGAAAATTGTAGTATAGTGATAACTAGTACTAATACCATCGGTGAATTTGTCATAATTTATAGATTTAATCCGGTTAAAATGTGGTGTATAAATTGTATAAAAAATAGCATAAGATAATTTCATACGTTAATTTTTTGATGACTTTCATTCGTCATTTAAAACTATTTATCAAAAATAATACTTAGTTAACACGAAAATCTACATAGATATGATTGAATTCACATGGTTTTTTATATATTATAGTTTGTAATAAAAAATTATATAAAAGTAGCTGACTCATTTTTTAACCCCTAGATATCCACATCTTTTATTTTACCGATTGCATACATTTTTGGAATACCTCTATATATTCATTAATTTTCACTAACTTGTCATCGTTATCGTTATGTAAATTTAAAAACTTTCTATATAGCAATCAATATTGATCACAGAAAATTATTAACCACTTGATTAAAACACATCTTCGTCTCATCAAACCACACAAAACACGTAGATATGATTAATGTGCTTATTATATCTTCGGTTAAATAAAATAATGTTAGTTTTATGAACGAGATTTAAAAAGAAAATGTATAGTAGCAGTAGTATAATTTAGATGTACTTTATTTACCTATATGGTATATTTTCTTACATGCATGGAATGATATTTTCTTAATTCGCTAAATGATTAGTTCTCTGAAATGCATATTGAACTACTGTAAATAAGTGACTGTTGATTTGAATCTTCATTTTTCAATAAGTGACCAGTTTTTAAAATGAAGACCCAATCATTTAAAATAAATACTGATATTAATTATTACCGTGACAACGTAATTTGCTTGATTCACAATCTTGTACGAGCATTTCTTTTCTCAACCACTCAGCTATATCGTGTTTAGAACTGAAATAAATAGACCATGTAAGAAAGTATAATTGAAATAAAAACCAACACCACCTTTTATACCGATAGCGATAGTAATTATTTAATTAGTGAACTTGGATAGTTTAACTAGCTAGCAGAGCCTTCACTGCAAAAGGAGTATCATTCTTGTCCTACATCTTAACTTTTAAAATTCATATTTGCTTTGATATTATTTGACAGATAAAGTAAAAAAATAGCATTTGCATTGTGAAAGTGTAAATCGTTGGTCAGGATCATAGCGTTACAGTGGTGAAAAGATTTATCATCTAGATTGAAGAATCATGATTTAAAATTTTTAGTCTAATTTCAGTAAAAGTTCATTATAAACATTTTCAACTGTTTCAAAAGACAACAAAAAACATATGCTTATTTTACAGTAAAAATTTGTTATGACTAGGAGTCTCGTAATGCGTAAAAAAAATAGAATGATAAAAATGATTTTGCGCATCTATGAAATTATATCAGTTATATAAATAAATATATAACGATATAATGATTGAGCGATTTTACAGAATTTACCGATGATAATTTAACAATTAAAAACTGTTGAAAGTTAAGTTATGGTATTGGTAAACTTGTAATCAGGATATACAATTTGTTGGAAAAAGAAAGAAAAATACATGGAAAAGATGAAGCTTGTTTTTGCAATTAGAAAACAGCTGGCTTTTATCAACCACATGACTGAAAGGTTTCTGGGCCCCAGATTTCAGTTTTTTTTTTTAATTTTTATTAATATTTGAGTTTTCTTAAAAAATATTCGACAATGACAAAAAAATGTATACGACTTTCCAAACTATAAAGATTTATTTGGGCCGAACTCCGTAGGCCCACAGGCTTTTAAGTCCTACGGCATAGTAAACCGGCATGGAACGACTTCGGTAAAATATTGAAATGAATTATAACCAGAAGCCCAACCGGAACTTCGGTTAAAGAGCATGACCGGAAGTCTCATGCCTTTACTTTCGCATCAGTTCTTTGTTCCGATCAGAATCTCGAAACCGGAGGGCCGAACTGAACTATCGAAACTTGCCGACCGCAAATTTTTTTATGTCCTAACTCTCTCCCTGTTCCTCATCGAAATCTTGTGGGAGGGCAAAGAAGAACAAGAATCAGCGGAATAGATCCGAGGAAATTGTCGGAGCCAGAAGGAGGAAGATGGGAGATATTTGGACATGGCTCATTTCCTTCTTCTTCCTCATCGCTCTTGTCGGAATCATCGTCTATCAGGTTCTAATTCGATCCGATTCTCAATTTTAGAGAAAACAAACCTAAAGCTCTTTAGTTTTCTATCGAATTTGCCAGTTTTACGCTTACGGTCGTAGTTCTATTTGTCCCATCTAGATTAAGGAAAGAAACAGAAAAGTTGGAAGCTTTGTGTTTCTGGGTAGTCTCTGATTTGACTTAAATTCGGGTTTTATGTTCTTGACGCATGATTGTAAGAAGAGAAAGGTTCAGTTTTTGGGAATGTTATATAATCAAGGGTCATACATAGGTTCATTGCGTATTGGCTTCTCAAAACACTTTGATAGGTTCGTAATTTTGTTTTATGTCAGTTGTTCATGTCTGGACTAAGAATTTACCTCCTTAAGCACATATTGTTACTTTATTATTGAGCTTCGTTTTTGGCGCAATGAAGTCTATCATTATAGTGTTTTTGAGTTTAGACTATGATTAGAGGAGTCACTGAGATTGATAAGCTAGCTAATCGAATCGTCCATATCAATAAAAGCTTGGTTAATAACCCAAATTGTGACAGAAGAGAGAAGACATTTCTAGGAAACTATTTTTGTAATAAAAAAGTCATTCATTTGCAGCTTGTTTGCTTAGCGGATCTCGAGTTTGATTACATCAACCCTTACGACTCTGCATCAAGGATAAATTCCGTGGTTTTACCGGAATTCATTGTTCAAGGGGTTCTATGTGTATTCTACCTTTTTACAGGACACTGGTTCATGGCACTCCTATGTCTCCCTTATCTCTACTACAACTTCCAACTGTAAGTCTGTTTTAACAACTAATCTCAATCTTTTGCTCCAAGCAAATGTTGATGTCTTGATTTCTATTCGGTTTCTCTATTGTTCAGTTACTCGAAAAGACAACACTTGGTAGATGTTACCGAGATCTTCAATTTGCTTAACTGGGAAAAGAAGAAACGGCTGTTCAAGCTTGCTTACATAATCCTTAACCTCTTTCTCACTATCTTCTGGTAAAAAGAAACGGTCTTTAGGATAAAGATCCCTATTTGCTTAACCTTATTCCTTATAGATCAGGACAGCTAAAACACTTTCTGTCTGCAACTTTTTCTGTAGGATGATTTATTCGGCGCTGGATGATTACGAGGACTGAGTGATGAAACGCAGTCCATCTCCTTCGGTTTTTCATCTGATTGACACCGCGCTTAAAGATACAGCTCTGTGCTCCTGGATACGCAAAAAATGAAAGGACAAAGTGTTTGCTTTTGTTACCTGTTTGATGTTTGTAAGATTAGTGGCAGAAAGATTTGTGTATCTTTTTTCTTTCTTACTTAGAAACATTTTCAGATCCTGATTTTTTTAACTCTCTTTTATATCTGATCATTATTTGTAAAAGCTATCAAGGTCGTAAACTACTGGTTACAGATAACAATAAAAACTGAACGACAATGTTAACTACGAATTTTAAAAAGTGAGAGACCCTTTCGAGTGATGTAATAGATGAGGGAGGATCGTCAAAAACTTTGGAAATTTATCGAAGCTTTAGAATTTTTCGGTTTCAGTTTTGTAAGTGAGGTTAACATGTTATAAAACCTGTCCAAATCCTGTACTTGTGTGTCTGTGACCATCGTCGTCAAGCCAGAGGAATCTCTTTTGTCAAGGTGATTTCTGTCTCTCTCTCTCTTTCTCTCACGAACTTCTTCATCTTCTCAACTAAGCTTCAGAGATCTCAAAGTAAAGAGATTGATAGACCCAATTGGTCTCGTTCCATTATAGAAGCTTGACCTAGATTTATCTGGGAAACAATTATAAAGTCTTAGATTTGGGAATCGAAATCTGTTGTGATGTTTTAGTATCGAAAACCCAGTTATCTATATCGTTGCATCTAGGGAATCTGGTCCCTGAAGTGTTGAGCTTTCTTTTGCTCATATATGATCACTTTTGTTGATGAAAATTGAACCCAGATTATTCTTTTCTTTTTTTATTGCAGGTTTTCCTTCTTTCAGAGAAGTTAACTGACAAAAACTCAATGGTTAATGCCATCAAAGGAGTGTTCATATCCTGGTACTGTTCTTTCGTTTCTCAAGCAAATCTTGCTAAAATTGGTGAAAACAATATTGAGACATCTTGAAGTCATGATTAATTCAGTTTTGCTTTCTGTCTTTTGTTTGCAGCGATATTCCGATGGCACAGTTCATAGTGAACATGAACAATTCGATGCCTTCGTCTCAGAAATTCATAATTCATGTACTCGACAGTACTCACTTGTTTGTGCAGCCACAGGTTGAGCAGATGATTCGTAGCGCCATTTCTGAGTTTAGAGATCAAAACTCTTACGAGAAGCCCGCTTAGATCACATCACATGCTTCTTTTCAGATGAATAAAAACTTCATTAATAAGATCGAGAGGGTTGTGCAAGATTACACTACTCATGCTTATTAGTGAAAATTGACAAATAATCTCTCTGTGCCGGTTTAGAACCAGTCTGTTTTCTCTGCTTATGTTGATTTAGTTTGAGACTAAAATTATGATGTTGGTGTTGTGGGAAAGATTCGTTTGAGACTGTTTCTCTGTACCGATTTTGATTTTTGAATCAATCGGTTTTCTCCAACCAAATTAGGTTGCATCAGTTTTTATCCGGTTATCAAGATTAGTTTTGAGAATTGGGACTCCAATAGTCAATATCTTGTTGGTGTTGCCTGGTCTGGATTTATAACATTTGATGATTTGCACTTCAATTACCACAAGTGTATAGTATAGAAGGATGGAAAGTGAACCGGTTAGTTTTTAAACCGGATTAAGATAAATACATCTGAACCGTTAAATGCCAACATGATCCAGCGGCTATGAAACTCTATTAGCGAGACGGGTTCAGTAAACAGAACTTGGAAGTTCAAAGTCCTGTTGTCTCATTAAACCAAGCAAAATCGAAAACTAGTTTAACCAAATACAATCTTGACCCCCAAAAAAAAAAAAAATTTAACCAAATACACTCTCAGAAAATTTCGATAGAAGCACAAATTCGTTCATTGGGTTTGTAAGGTTTCTAGTTTTCACTTTCGTTGCAGAGAGAAGATGAAATTCTTTAAGAGTTCTGACAGGTACACCCAAAAAATCGTTAATTGTTTTTGTTTTTGTTGGAATTTTCGAATCAGAAGTTATAAAAGCTTAAATCTTTTTGCCGTGTGTGAATTTGGTGTAATGTGCAGAGATTGGTGAACTGTGAAAGGCGATTAATGAAATCAGGACAAAATCGAAGACGCTACTCCAGTTTTCATTCAGAGCTTTCAAATTCTTAGATTGGGTCATGCGGGGATTGGTTCACACAAGTCTTCTCGAGACAGGTACTCTGAGAAATGCTTTGTTCTTGTCTGAGCGAGCCTTTTCTAGTCTCAGTCAAGGGAAAGTCTCTTATAGAGGGAGGTTGAGAAGTGGGCTTGTCGATATTAAGGCAGATGATGTTGTTGATCTCTTCCAATCCATGATTCGTTCTCGTCCTCTTCCCAGTCTCGTTGAATTCAATAGATTGTTTAGTGGTGTTGCGAAAACAAAACAGTATGATCTCGTCTTAGCTCTCTCCAAGCAAATGGAATTGCAGGGGATTACACATGACCTTTACACGCTTAGTATTCTGATCAATTGCTTCTGCCGGCTTCGTAAACTCTCTTCTGCTTTTTCTGTTATGGGAAAGATTGTGAAACTTGGGTATGAGCCTAACACAGTCACATTTAACACCCTCCTCAATGGGTTATGTCTCGAGGGTAGAGTCTCTGAAGCTGTGGCGCTAGTTGATCGAATGGTAGAAATGAAACATAGACCCGATCTCATAACACTTAACACTCTTGTCAATGGACTTTGTCTTGATGGTAAATTGTCTGAAGCGCTGGCTTTAGTCGATCGAATGGTGGAAAACGGCTGTCAACCCGATACAGTTACCTATGGACCGATTTTAAACAGAATATGTAAGTCCGGGAACACTGCCTTGGCCTTTGATTTGCTCAAAAAGATGGAAGAACGAAATATCAAGCCCGATGTAGTCCAGTACAGTATTCTCATTGATAGTCTTTGCAAACATGGGAGCCTTGACGATGCACGCAACCTTTTTAATGAAATGGTAACGAAAGGAATCAAAGCCAATGTCATTACCTACAGCTCTCTCATAAGAGGTCTTTGTATTGCTGGTAGATGGAACGATGGTGCACAGTTGTTGAGGGATATGATCAGTAGGAGAATCATCCCCAACGTCGTCACTTTCAATGCGTTGATTGATAGTTTTGTGAAAGAAGGTAAGCTTCTAGAGGCTAAAGAATTGTACAATGAGATGATTACAAGAGGTATGACTCCTGATACCATCACATATAGTTCTTTGATCGATGGGTTTTGCAAGGAGAACCGCCTAGATGAGGCCACTCAGATGTTGGATCTAATGGTTAGGAAGGGATGTGATCCTGATACCGTGACTTATAGTATCCTTATAAATGGATATTGTAAGGTCAAACAGGTTGATGATGGTTTCAAACTCTTTCTCAAAATGTCTCTGAGAGGAGTAATTGCCGATACAGTCACTTATAGCACTCTTGTCCAAGGGTTTTGTCAATCGGGAAAACTTAATGTTGCCAAAGAACTCTTCCACGAGATGGTTTCTCGTGGTGTGCAACCAAGTGTTGGAACTTATGGTATTTTGTTGGATGGTTTGTGTGACAATGGAGAACTAGAAAAGGCATTGGAAATATTTGAAAAAATGCAGAAGAGTAAGATGGATCTTGGTATTGGTATCTACAATATCATCATTCACGGGATGTGCAATGGTAGTAAGGTCGATTATGCTTGGGATTTATTCTGTAGCCTTCCTTTCAAAGGAGTGAAGCCTGATGTCAAAACATACACTATAATGATTGGGGGACTATGTAAGAAAGGCTTACTGTCTGAAACGGACCTGTTGTTTAGAAAAATGGGAGAGGATGGGCATGCGCCAAATGATTGTACATACAACACACTCATCAGGGCACATCTCCGAGGCAGTGATGTAATCACATCAGCTAAACTGGTCGAAGAAATGAAGAAGTGTGGGTTCTGTGCAGATGCTTCCACCATAAAGATGGTTATTGATATGCTATCGAGTGGTGAATTGGACAAAAGCTTTCTAGATATCCTTTCTTGAATGCCTCATCTTATCTGCAAGAGCGATAAAGCCAGCCATTACCGATTAGTGTGATTGAGGTATTTGGGTTTATTAGTTGAAGCTAGCTTTGTCTATTCACTTTTCAACAGAGCACGATTGTCTTTTTTTTTTCTTTTTTCTTTCTCAGAACTGTGGTTCGTTTTGTTATTCAAATCCTTGTTGGATTGGAATGAAAGAGCATTGAAATATGAATCTTGGTATGTTGCTATGATTTGTTATTTGGGGTCGGCTTTAGATTTTGGATTCTCTGATTCTGCTCCCACAGTTCATCAAATCTGTTTCCACACAAGAAAACGGTATCAAGCCAAGAGCCAGAGATCCAGAAAAGTTATGGACTCTACAAATTGACGTGATTATATCTTCAGTTGTGGCATTTGACGGTTCAGATGTAATTATCTTAATCCGGTGTTATTTGTTAATATTGTTCACAATTTGAAATCTTGAACCGTCAAATGCCAAAATGATCCAACGGCTATGAAACTCTCTATCAGAGAGACAGGTTGAGGAAACAAGAACGGAAGTTCCGAGTAAAATCAAAAACTAATTTAACCAAATACAATTGCACATGTAAACCAATCGGTTGAGGTAAACCAATATAGCTGATAAACCCATCCATCTTCTTCAACTAAAAAACCCAATCTGTAAGGAAAAAAAAAAAAACCAATCTGTAATTTTTTCTCCTTCTAGTCTAATAAAACAAAAACACAAATTCAGTGTTCGGCTATAACACGCTCGACGAGCATGGCGGTCTCGCTTAATACAACCCTTCACCAGCCTTCTCTTAGTCCGAGGTAAACTTCGATTATCTAAATTTACACACTTTATGTCTTTGATTTGCATCTGATTGTTATTTTTGTGTGGTTTTGTAGCTGTAGCATCAAGCTTTATTCTGGGTTGAAGCCTCAATCTCCAAGTTCGTTCCTTTTCTTCTTACTCTATTCGAAAGTTGTTGTTTTTAATCGAATTGGTCCGTGCGATGCGAGGGAACTGATTATTTCGTGTTACTGTTCTCGGAATTTGTTCAGGCTTTTTGACAAATGGGTATCAGAATTTGAGTAAGGAGTTCTATGGAAGAGTTCATAAGAGTCTGCAATCCGGGTAATCTGAATTTCCTGTTTTGCACTGGGGACTCCTCTTGTTCAATTTTGCTTAAATTTAGGGTTTTTTTTTTGCTGCTCCAATTTGGGAATTCACATAATGTGTGCTTGATTAGTAATGGAACTTCCTGTGATGGATAATGAACGGTGAAAACTGAGCTAAAGACTTATAGTGCAAAATGAGATGTGAATTGTTAATTTATGAATTGCATTAAGTTGGTTGGTTTGCCTTCGGATTTGATAGCTCATTAAGTGTGTTTCTTCTCTTCTAGTCGCGGAATGATAACCTCAGTGTGCTTTCTGAGCTCTGCAGGACTGGGAAAGGGACTAGGTCACGGGTAAAGATGATGCCTATAGGTACACCGAGAGTGCCCTACAGAAACCGAGAAGAAGGCACTTGGCAATGGGTTGATATATGGAATGCCCTTGTACGTAAATTCAACTTGTACATAATCTTGTGTATACGTTTGTTTTATGGCCAGTGAAAAGGAAAAATCCAAATTTGATTCTTTGTGTTGCAGTATCGAGAGCGTGTAATTTTCATTGGACAAAACATCGATGAAGAGTTTAGCAACCAGATATTAGCAACTATGTTGTACCTCGATACTCTTGATGACTCGAGGAGGATTTATATGTACTTAAATGGTCCAGGCGGGGATGTGAGTTTCTCTTTCACTCTTTACATTTTCTTCTTCTTTGCTTACACATTCTGTAAAATTTGGAAGCTTAATATGTAAAATTTGTATCTTTGTAGCTTACACCAAGTCTAGCCATCTATGATACAATGAAGAGCTTGAAAAGTCCAGTTGGGACACATTGCGTTGGGCTTGCCTATAACCTTGCTGGTTTTCTTCTCGCAGCTGGAGAAAAGGTAACGACTTTAACATTAGTTGAATCATCTATGCATCATTCTCCATATTCTAAGTGACTGTATATACTTGGAAATCAAATTGAATGTATATGCTAGACTCTAAGGAACCTTGGAAGTTGAACTTTTGTTTATTTTTGGTGTGTAAAGGGTCAACGGTTTGCGATGCCATTGTCGAGAATTGCCCTCCAATCACCAGCTGGTGCAGCCCGTGGTCAGGTAAGTAAGCCGCCTTTCGATTTTTTATTATACTTCAAAAAAATCTTTATCTGATTCATTAATTTTATATAATGAAGCTATAAACTACAAACTCTCTCAGGCTGATGATATCCAAAATGAGGCAAAAGAGCTGTCGAGGATAAGAGATTACCTCTTCAATGAACTAGCCAAGAACACCGGCCAGCCTGCAGAAAGGGTCGGTTTAGTTTTTCATAATGTCCAAATCAAACAGTTTCTGTTTACTGTTTTAAATGAACATTTTAAAATTCTGAGTGCATATGATGATGGTGATACAGATCTTCAAAGACCTGAGCCGGATGAAAAGGTTCAATGCAGAAGAAGCTATTGAGTATGGACTTATCGATAAGATTGTTAGACCACCGCGCATCAAAGAGGACGCTCCTCGCCAAGACGAAACCGCAGGTCTCGGCTAGTCTCTTCTTTTTTTCACATCAATGGCATTTGTAATGTCAGTTCCAATCTTGGTTTTCTTGTTTTTGTTTGATTGTTTCCGAAAAAAAGCTTTTTTATTGTTCTTTCTACCACCAATTTTCTGGGTTCTACAAATATTTCAAAGTCCAGTGTAAGAAATATAAAGGGAGTTGACTTTTCCTGAAAATTTCAACGAATAACCGCCATTGCAGAAGCTGAAGCCGAAATCAACACTGAACCGGATCCAAACTAGAACCCAAAATCGTTTAAAACCAAATTAATTTGACTTTTATATTGCATCAAGCTAAACTGGACGGAGCACTCTAATTTTAATTGTAAACATTAATGTTCTCGTATTCTCTAATTTTAATCTTCAACTTTTTAAGTTATTTTTATTTCCGTTACACACTGGTTATTTTATACAATTGGCTAGGTATATACTAGCTAATGGATAGAGGACAAGGGGAAAAGTAGAAATGAAGCAAACAACAATAGAAGATGGGCAAATTAGCGAAATGACACCAAAAATATCTGTTTTAAAACATGATTGGATATTCACTTTTTCAATATGGTTTTTCGGTTTCAAATGAACACGAGGATGGTTGGTGACGCATGGAACATGACAATGTCTTTTGTGACCTGTCATCATTTATAATGTAAGTTTACCTGTAATCTTGATTAACTGTTACTTGGCAGTGTGAAAAAAATAATTTAAATCAGCTAAAATTTTGATAAGCAAGAAAACATATGACTTTTTTATTGGGGGAAAATTTGGTATACGATAGTAATATTTGTCAAAAGAAAGTGAAAACTTTCGGATATTCATTAAAATGGTGTATAGGTGAACAGGTGTAGATTAAGACACAAGAAACAGTTTATTATCATTCTAAGTCAACATTTTATATTATATAAAAAAAAATAGTTGAGGTAATAGCATAGAAAGGTGTCGGTAATATTGATACATAAAAACTAATTAACAACTTAGACCTAATACATGAGAAGGACGTAAAATATATTTATATTGTTGTACATAGATGGATCATTGGATTATACATTTCCAAAAAGTAATATTTTTTTCTTTATATCTGTTACTGGATTGGAGATGGACATCTGATTTTTTTTTTTAGATTTTGAATTTGAATATTGACATAAATCTATATTTACGCTTTATACCACCAACTCTTCTGAAATAATTTTCCAACAACATTAAATAAGAAATTGAGCAACGTGGAATGAAAAAAAGAGAGACACGAAATGTAACATCATTTTCCAATTACTCCATGAATCACCCACCAAAATAAAGCTACCTACCTTTATTGTCCTTTTTCTTGTTGGAAAATTATGATGGAAAGTTCCAATATTCAAATTCTAGAACATACTACTATTTTTGGTAAATTATGTTATGGATGCAATTTCTTTCAAACAAAAAAATTATCGAAACAGTTTTCATTAAGAATACGAGTTTCAGACAAAAATACATCCCACGAACAGTAGCAAGACCTTCTCATAGTGAGAGATAATTTGAAAACGTAAAAAGAGATTCAAAGATAAATATATTGAAAATGTAATCAGTTTTTTTTTTGAAAAATATTAGACTTGCTTATAACATTCATTCAAAGTCACAAAAAAAAATGGCTTAGTCAGGTGGTAAAATTTCTGATAATGTTTCGACACAAAGTTATGGAACATATGTTAAAAATCATAAAAACATCTAGATTTTTCCAAAAATTAAATAATAGGACCAATCTTTAAAAATTATAATATTCCACTAAGAAAATACAAGTCAATAATCTAACACACAAAAACATAACAAAACAATAATAATAATAATAATTAATTTTTAGAAACTTTGTACAACCTGTTCTAGCACCTAAAACCCCACAATAAAAAGTAAGCAATTTCTGAATTTCTAATCATCCCTCTCCTCTTTTTCTCTATTTACAAAGAACATGACCAAACATTGCCTAACTTAAAATTCAATTTACCAAACCACACCGATACTTATCGATTAATCATTTTCAAGGCACGCGGACTTCTTCACGTAAAATCCGCGTGCCTCTCAAAGGATAAATTTCATCAAACCTGTGGTTCGGTTAACCCACGATTTGAAAGGCTCACGAACATGATTTGATTAGACCAAAGTTGAATAGATTTCTCCAAACCAAACTCCCAAGTGAAACCAACACTGCTTTTGTCTGTTGTTGTTCTTCTCCATCTTCCTTCTTCTGATTCACCGATGGCATTTCCTTTACTCTCAAACACTCCAAACCGATTTTCTCCCTAACCGATTCAATCAATTTCGAGTCGGCTTCATCTCCATTTGCATCAGTGACATAGAATATGTTTGTAGCCATGTTGCTGGCCGTTGATATCTCTGTTCTCGTAACATTCAGACCGTTTTCTCTGAATGTCCGCGTAACTTCTGCTAGTAAACCTTGTTTGTCCGGATGTCTCAGCTCTAATCTCACACCCTAAATTACAAACAAAACCAAAAAAAATGTTTAGATTTTCAATTAAGCCATCGAAAAAATGAATCAATTTCAGGGTAGTCTTATACCTCGGATGCTCTTCTTTCGACTGCAGCTTCTAAGCATTGAATCACTCGTTGTCTCTCTGCTTCTGAACTTATCGGTGATCCATCCTTATGCCGGATATAGAATTCCTGAAGAATTAAACCATAAAAAGGAGAGATCTTTAGCACAAAATCACGCAAAAACCTTCAAATTTTAAATGAATTTGCAGGATCGGTTCAAGAAACATACCAAATGAGCTTGGTCTGCAGACGTGTTGATAGTAGCGTGGAACACAGCATATTCCATGTCGGTTAACGTACAAACTACATCGAATAAAAGCTTAGTCCGGTCCCGACAATGAACATTAACGACCGAGTAACTCCTCTCAGCCCAATTCTGAACCGTCACAACCACCATTGGAGATCTCTCATGTTTCTTGGATCTCCTCTCGTAGTCTCTATCTTCAAACATGAGCTGATGAAGCCTACGTTCAATGTGCATCATCACATCCATCGAAACGCAAGTCTTTGCAGCGGATTTAACGTCGTTATCGCCATTCAAAACGTTCTTTAACCGTCCCTCGATCTTGGCGATTCGCTGAGAATCAAGAATCGGGGATCCTGAGCTACCATCTTTGAGATAGATCAAAGACGCAACTCTGCCGTTATGGGTCCATAGCTTAGCATCAACTACATCGCAGTTGAGATCAGAGAGAACCGCAAACATCTCAGAAAGTAAACCGATTCGGTCTGTTCCGGTTAACTCTAAGGCCGTTAAACCGTTAACTTCAATGTTTTCTCCGTAGTAAACCGTCTCAATCGACTGTGAAACCAGAGAAAGTAAAGTTTCTATATTAAGAATCCATGTTCTTGAATTGAGACATTGTTAAAACAAATGGGTATAAATATTAAATTACGAAATTACCTGTTCAATGTATTTCAAGACGCTCTGATCATTCAATTTGTTTCCGTTTAAGTCAGTCACATGGAAAACTGCAGTGATTATAAAAACAAAACCCCACAAAAGGAATTAGGAAAAACAGAGTTATAAATGTAATAAGAAAAAGTTAATATTGTTATGTTGAATTTTAATTTTTTTATTACCATCCATGTTCCATCTTCCATCAGAAGAAATGTAAGCTTTTTTAATGGAGAGGTTCAAATCGGTGAGAATTTGTACGGCTTCTAACAATATACCATGTCTTCTTGCACTGTCAACCTGAGAAGACAAAATTATTGTTAAAATTTTTAATCTTTGGATTTAAAATGAATCATTTTCTTTGAAGCTATTAATTTGATTGTGGTTTTAAAAGAATATTAAAATAAGAATAAAAATGGCAAACCTTGACGATTGTCGCTGAAGAACAAACACCATTGTCAATAACAACCCTGTAATGATGTACAAATTTGTTTTAGATCCGTCAAAAATAAAATTAATTATCTTAAATAATGGGATTTATCAATTAATGTTTTGAGAAGATAAGTCCACAAAAAAAATTTCAAGTTGATGAAAGAAAGAGGCCGAAAGAGAGTTGGGAAAATCTTCTAGGAACAAGACAGAAAGAACAAACTTTTAAATATTTAATATTTTTTTATCTTTTTATCCTAGAAAAAGAAAGTAAATTAAGCAATGGACGAAAATAAAATTTGAAATTTCAAAAATCAATTTGAAATTTGATCTCATATTTTCCGGGAAAATATTCCGGGAGATGGAAACCCGGGGAAAAATATTCCAGAAAAGGAAACACGAAATCATAAGTTACCCAGAAACTAAAGTCTAAACGATGAGACAAAAAGGAGACCCAATTTCTGGGGGTTTTTTCAATTTGTATGTTATAATCTTCAAGAAAAAACAAATAAAATCGCAAAAGAAAAAAAAGGAGAAGAGAGAAACAAACCTTGGAGTGTTCATCCTAATTACAAGCTTTTCATATTCATCCAAATAACCCTTCATCGCCATATCAATCTTTCTCTCAATCTCTCTGATACAAATACGCCGTCGTTTTCAATCTCTTCTTCTTCTTCTTCTTCTTCTTCTACCAAAGTCGACCAACAAAACACATTAAAATCTCTTCACAGGCGTTTCTCTTTAGACAAAAAAAAACGGTGCCGTTTTTCCCTCTCCCTGAAAGTCTGTTACTTTTTGTTTTCTCTCTCTAGATAATCAAAGCACGCTTTCACATAATCCTTCCATAGACTGGACTCCATATATATATATAGAGAGATAAATAATTAATTAATTTACCTCTGCAAATTATAGAAAAGTCACATGGAGGAGCACGTCTCGCATGTTACTGATGCTAAAAGTCTTCTCGAGTTGGACTTATAATGTTTTCTTTTTTTTTTATTAAATATTTATTTGAACCTTAAAAATGTTTCTAATTACCATCATTCATTCCTTTTATTACATTTTAAAACCCAAACAAAACGTTAATCCATTTTATTTAACTAATTAGCTCTTGCAAAACAAATATTCTTTGAAGATTATCAGTTTGTTTCATGCTTTTAATTATTCAACGAAAATCTTTTTGTTTATGGTAATCCATATATAATTTATACATTTCATACCTTTCCTGTAGTCTTCGATATCTCTGTTATCTAATCCTTCGTTCAAAATACATACTAACCAAACAAAAAAATTATCGAAATCAGACAAAATCCCAAAAACATGGTTATATTAGCAATTAAATATTCGCGAAACTAGTTAGAAATCCCATCATAAAGGAAACCAATAAAACGCACCAGCCAAACATCCACGTGTCAATAGATCCTTGACTCTGGTTGTTCAACTGTCCAGCTAGGACGCCACCTGTCATAAGTGGTTTTTCTTTCCTTTGCGTGCTTTCCACTCTAGTATGATCCTTTCCGACAATCTTCGATCTAACGACCAGGGTAGGCCACGTGTCATAATCCTAAAGGTCCCACGTCAAATGATACTCGCTTCGTAGCTAAGATGAGAATTCTTCCCTACCCACACCTCTTTACGTGGCCACGTGAGAGCTACGCGCTTCTCGAAATTCCGTACCTTCGCGTATGTTGATTTCCGGTAATGTCCTCGTAAATCTTTGGTTCCGATTTCGCGGCTTTCTAAGGGTATATATGTCTTTTAATTATCTTGGGAATCTCCGAATCGAGAGGCGCACTTTTAAGAGGAGAAAGATCTCTATGGGACCCGCTTAAAGCTGGCAAGAGAGAGAGTGTCACTTTAAGCGTGTCGTAAGGGGTAAAATTGTCCTTTACTCGGGAGAATTTAGGGGTTAGTCACGTGGTGACATTTAATTGGTCAAGACGTAGCTGAACAAAAAGTAAATTCGCGCGTGACACTCACGTCGATGAGGTGATTTTCTCGGCCTACCCGTTACTCATTTAACGACTCTATACCAAATTTTAATTAGTTATGATAAAAATAATAAATAAATAAATGAAAACTCCTAAAACGGAATATCACATATCAGCTTTATTGGAAATTTATGATCGTCCATAAGCGTGATTTCTTCAACCTTCTTATAAAAAGAGGCTACAGTTAGAAGATTCCAAAGATTAAAAAAAAAAACTTATATTATTATGTGGATTATTAGTATAATCTTGAAAAGAAACCAGTATATCACATAAGGATCTAAAGGAGATCATTCGCATTAAATACGAATATGCCCCACGTATGGGCCACTTTCTCCAGAAGGACCAGAACCATGTCACGTGCAATTTACATATGTCTGAACGACTTAGAATCATAGACGGTCTAGATCTTGCCACGTGGACGACACAGTTCTCTGTAAGACTAGTATTTCAGTTTCCATACATACATGCTTGGACGTGCGGTGCAGTAACCGAAGCTGCAAAAGCAATTTAACTATTCGTTAAGCTTAACGGACAGAGATGATTCTTCTGCTACATTTATTAGCTATTAATGTATACTTATCATTAATGACACATTAATGACCAGTTGGTTAGTATTAAAATCTGATTTAGTTAAGTCTTACAACCCCACAGCTCGATTACTGTTTATAGTACTAGCTAGAGGAAATAAAAAATGTGTCGAAAATCAAAGCTATGATCAGGCGGAGAATCTTAGAACAACTACAAAAATAAACAGAGTTATGAGCTTTTCCGTGCGTCCAACAGATTTTATTAATGTCGAAAATATTTTGGCTCTTTCAAAAATTGGACGAGTTTCTTGTGTCTTTGTTGGCTCTTTCCACGTTGATTTGAGCGGGAAAATGTGTACGATTCTCCTCCGGAAACGGGGACGGCCGGTAATCGGTAGCCGGTGGAAGCCACGTCATCAGGACGTATAAGCTCATTACGATGGATTTGGCAAAGAATTAACCAAAAGAAGAGGGTCCACGAGAATTTTGGGTCGGGTCGCTCGGTGCCGTTAATTCTTCGAGAAATTATTATTTTATGATAATCTTTTTGTGTGACTTTCTTTTAAGAATAATTCGAAAATTTTAAAAAGAAAAAATTGTGCTGAAAGGAAAAAAACACAACCCACAAGAAAAGAAAGAAACAGCCTTTGAGCAACTCGTAGGAACGAAACGTTGAATGGACAGAAAAGTCCCGTGGGACCAATTCTCAGTTTATTCTCAAAGATGTTTATTTATTTATTTGATCTCTGTAATTATGTTAATTTCTTTTTTCTGTTTAAATAAAAGACGGAAAGTAATTGATTGTTCCGTAGTATTGAAAATTCCTTTTATAGTACGGATTATTACCGTTGATTATAAATAGGATTATGTAAATTTCCCTTATAAATAAGTGCAACCTAACCTAAACCTAACCTAATCTTTGAAGGGCAATTACGTAATTGACAATCGAAAACAGATAAAAGAGTTCCTTTGACGAGACAAAGTTCGGTGGTTGCTTTTTTGACTGTTAGTGTTTTAGCGCCAAACTTGAATATGTTTTCCCTCTCTTTGATCAAAGAAGTCTAAACCCTTTATTTTCTATTTTTATGTCCATAAGCTATTCGGATTGATTGTTCAATCTCATCAATTTGCAATTGTTTTTTTTTTTGTGTGTAGATCATAAATGTTCAAATTCCAATATCGGGAAGATATTTGCACGACCTCTGTATACATTAATATATATGCTAAACATATTTTAAGAGATTGTTAAATAATTGTTAGAGATAGTCGGGAAGATCAAATTATACTAAACATTTACAAAGATCACACCATTACTCTCAAGGGGCATGTTGTTCCTCGGACGTGACAAAAACATGTATTTCGTATTATTTTTAGTCACAGATATTTATATTTTTAATATAGTTTATTGACCCTTCGATAGAATGATAGTTGTACATGGAGTTTGTTACAATATTGTTAATTAGGCCACTATATCGCCGATTGATATTTTATGAAGGGGATATTTGCAAAAGATACGATTAATTAAGGCAATGTCGACTCTTCCTGTATGACAAGTGTCGACAAATCTCCTTAGTTTTAGGAGAACTTCACGGATCTAAGGATCTTCCCTAAATAAGATCTCAGCCGTCCAAATTAATATTGAAACTACACTCTCAAAGTTTGACTATTATTGGATTTTGTCCGTTGATGAATACATGTGTCTCTAACATATTCAAACGCTTTTAGGTTAATCCACGTGAATGTTTACAACTCAATTCGATAAAATTAACGGAACAGAAAACGATAACTAAACATGAAAAACTTAGGAATTTGATAAAAGATCTTATAGGATACACGTTATCTCAAAAAAAAAAAATAAATAAATAAATTAAAAGCCTACCTGAACGTAAAAAATATACTCTGTTTCGCGGTTGACCAATAAATTAAGAGTAAATTGTGAGGTTAATCAAAGAATATGCATGAAAAATATTACAAATTAAAAGTAAATTGCGAAGTTAATAAAAAAATCGGCCAAATCCGTTTTCTCTGTTCGGAACCTTAAGTTTTCAAAGGTATTATATGGTGTGTGGTTTTGTGGGCCGGATTTATCTTCTATCGAAGACAGTTTGAGTCATCATTTATAAATTTCATCTTTTTTTTTCTATGAATCATGATATTACGGTTAAGAAAAAATTGTTGAATTTGTAGATAGTTTGACTTTTGTTTCATAAAAAAATGCTTAAAATACAAAGAGATAGATGATTTGACTTTTGCATATACAATGTAAAAAAAGAAAATGAATAAACTAAATTATCACAGTTACAGCATGATCTATGGTACGAGTTAGCTGTTGAGTAGTGACGAAGTGGAAGGCTTGAAGCACACACAAGTAATTAGGAGTGGTACGTACACACCACTTCTCTCTCACGCCGCTTCAGAGTTTTGCTTTTTAATAATTATTACTTATCTGTATTAAATTGTTATCATCTAACGACAAAAGATAGATAGTGAAAATTGGTATTAACCAGTATTCAGGAATTAATTGAGAATGTATAGTACAACTCAATTACAAAGTTTGATTGATAATCTTTTGCAGTTACAAAAGTGTTACGCTGTTCGGAAATTACTTGAAAAAACGATTTTAAAATGTTTTTCTGTTATTTTTTTCCTCCTCGTGTTTTTTCTTTTTAAAAATATCACAAAATTTATGAAAAAAAAAATTTTAGTATTCAATTTTTATTAATATCACTAAACAAAACTATTGTTAAATTAATATACTACAACAACTTTTTAGATATATTTTTCATCTAAATAACCAATGACCCCCACGACTTTCTATTTACCACTTCAACAATTTTACCAAGTCCTGAAAATTTCGATTATCAACCAAAGATATATATACTTATTTTTGTTTATTATCGACTAAGCGCGTTGATGTTCAAGAAACGCTTCTAATATCCAAACGCTTCTAGATGTTGTGTGTTTAGACTTGTTCGAGCCAGCTGCGAAAACAATAAAGTCATTAATTTTCAAAGTTCGAAATAAATAGAATTAAATCATTAATTTTGATTAGAAAAACATATTAATTTTGATTACTTTAATAGTTGACAAAAGAAAATTATTGTAGGCTGATAGTTTCTCTTATTTTGTTGTTGTCAACTTAATTGTTTTTTGTTTTTTGATATGTGACTTTGTTGATGCTCATTATTATAATATATGACTTTTTGTTTTACAATATATATATATATATATATATATATAATATTTTTTAATAAATACTAAACATGCTTTGAGAGTATATTCTCAATATTACTGAAGAAATTCAACCAAAAACATCATGCAGGCAAATATTCAAACGTGTCTCTTTAACATGTATGTTATTGTGAATCGTGTATCTGCATCCGCACCATCTTATGTATTTGCAGTAGGCCTTCTGTCTTATGATACCGCATTGATCATATTCAACCGCCGGTTAATTCAAAGTCAAAATAAATAAC
Source organism: Kernera saxatilis (assembly GCA_900406395.1). Taxonomy (NCBI): domain Eukaryota; kingdom Viridiplantae; phylum Streptophyta; class Magnoliopsida; order Brassicales; family Brassicaceae; genus Kernera; species Kernera saxatilis. The sequence goes on from OVAY01000353.1 coordinate 58,034, forward strand.
CTACAGAAAACCGGTTTACTATTTGGTTTGGTACATTGGTTATGTTTGGTATTTTTAGATTTGGTTTATTCTCTTTTTTTTTTTTTGTTAACTATTTGGTTTACTCTCTTGTATTTAAGAACGCTTGTTCTCTCCATTTCACTCTAAGAAAGGATTTACACAACATTTTGAAAATTATATATGGATGGCTTATTACATCATTTCAAGGACCATCACAACTTTATATATAAAAAACATTTATATCAAACATTTGTGTTTCTTTCTACGTATAATTTGTATAAATATTTAATACAATGAAGAAAGAAAATAAAAAAGAAGAATACAAATTTCTTCTTGAGAGTCTGAATTGACTGCCAGTTGAAGCAAATTAATCGAAAACAAACTAGTATCCGAAAATCATATTCCAATAACTACATATATTAAAGAACAAAAGTTTCCAAAAATAAATTATTTTAATTTTCACTACTACGTCTATGTATACAAACAAAACCCACCAAAATAATATACACATCCGACCCAAAAAAAAGCCCAAGCCACGAAGACAACCACAAACCACCCTAAACCGGAATAAAAGCAAAATCAGACAAATCTTCGTCTCTTTGATTTTTGAATTCGGATTGAATATTTTTCATCCATCCTTATTCCGGTTAAAGTTAGAAGTCAAACCAGCTCACCGAATATCGACACGGAGACGTCGGAGTTCAGTGAGAAAAGTTGGACTTGAAGTGAGAGTCCTATGAGCAAGGCTTCTTATGTCTTCTCTCGAACAGTCTCTTGAGATCCTCACCAGCTCCCATATCGCTCCTTCCTTCACCATCTCTTTCGCATTCCCTTCTGCAAAACTCAAAATTGTGTTACAATCCCATGATTCTGCGATTCTAGTTGAGTGTAAATCCATGTATGTAACTTACCGTGTTGTGCTAAGTGGCAGAGAGCTAGTTCGATATGTCGCCTGATGGCTGAAGTTTCGGTTTTGGCGTTTTGTACAATCCAAGAGAGCGCCCCGTCTTCTATTAAGAGTGATTTCCCTCTTTTAGTTCCTGCTAAATGATGCATTTAGTCAATCAGTCTAGATACGATAATGCCATGTTTCGTTTCTGCCAAAGAGAATATTGGATGATTCGTATACCTTGCGTTGATGCTCTTGACTCGCATTTGGCAAAGTTTGCAATTCCTCGAGCAACTTGTGCAAGAACATCAGGATGTTCACACCTAACCATTCCCAACAAAGCAGCAATCCCGCCTTCTGATCTTAGTTTTGTCTGCAACTTATCTGTGTGATGCAGCAAATCCAATGTCTTTCAGGATTTAACCAACAACTAGCTTGCAGATTCTTCTTCATTATAAAGGGGGAAAAGAGAGAGATGAATCGAAAGTACCGTTTCCGCATAGATTTGCAATTGCTCCAGCAACCATCCTGAGGGTCTGAGGATCTTGAGCATTAGCTGCTGTTGATGACAATAAACCGATACCTCCTTGATCCATGATCAGCTCTTGGTTGGTTTCTGAGAAGAAAGAGTAAATATAAATTGGGTTTCGTAAACAAAATACGAAAATATGAAATGATAAACTAAATAAATTAATCCATGAGAACAGCAATTTTCTACCATTCATTGCAAGGTTGGCGATTGCACCAGCAGCAACTCTGTGAATAGTCTCATCTTCTGTACTTCTCAGAAGCATCAGCAATGAGGTCAGACCACCAGCTTCCACAATTTGCTGCTGATTTGCCTCTGGTGTTACATACAATAAATAGTTTATAGAAATCATGAGGCCCTGAAATGGTAACGGAAACTGTAGCACTCGAAAAAGTTAAAGGATGAAGATTGCAGAAAAAAACCTTCGGCAGCAAGATTTGCTACCACTTTGACAGCATGAATCCGCACATCAGCATCTTCAGCTTCTAGCAGAGACAAGATCTTTTGCAAACCCACTTCAAGAGGCAAACCAGTATAAGTCTTCATATATATACTGTTTTAATGAACGGATAACAGCCAACTGATGGTGTGAAATCTCATAAATTACCTTGTTCAAATAGTCTAGCTACAGGAGGTTTCTCAGCATTTCCCGGATCTTGGATCTGAGGAAGTCTTAACTGAGACATAAAAGAATCTAGAGCACCGGAAGTTTTCTCTGATCCATGTTTCTCAAGGTTTCGTCGTGTCTGTCAAGAAAATATAAAGAATGGGTAAAACAGAACACACCATTTCAGCTGTTTGAAAGCTAGATATTTAAATTAAGTAAAAAGAAAACAATTTGATACATAAAAAACATGCCCTATATATTCTTTACCTCGTCTGCAGTAAGACTCAATTGCAGTAGTTGAGTATGCAGTGTCGCTATTTCTCCTTCTAGTTTTTCTTTTTGCTTTGTCTCAGCTTCCAACATCTTATGGAGTCTCATGATCTCTGAATTTCCTGATACCTAAGCAATTCAGGAATTGTAGCTCGATAAGAGTGGAATATAAGCAAGAACAGAAAAAACCCAGATAAAGGAAGGTCTTCGGGATATACCTCCACTTTTTCAAATTCAGCGAGTTGAAGTTTCAGCCTATTCACTTCCTCTTCAGCCGCCATCTTCAACTGAGCTTCTTTCTGAAGCAACTTTTTCAGTTCAGAGACTTCCTCTAAGGCTATTGATCTCTGTAAGAGAAAAAAATGTAAGACTATATCTGCAAGGTGAACAAATATCATGCATGACGAGAGACGTTACATTTCCATTTGTTGTGGTGTCCAGGCCATTTTTCTCTCCAAGTGCTAGTCTTTCAGCAGCCAGCCTTTTCTGATTCTTTGACCAGTTCTCCTCGAGCTTCTTTATTGATTCCATGTAATCATTCTGATACCTTAGCTTTTCCTCCTACACACAGATATGATGAGCGAATCCATACACCAAAGGGACACCTCGATAGCTAGGTCTCGTTCCATCACATTACAAAATTAATAACTCACCTCTAATGCATTGGCGTATCTCTTTTGAGCCTCAGATATTTGGTTATGTGCCTCTACGGTTATTCTCTCGATTTCATCAACGAATGCTTTCTGCTGCCTTTCATTTTCCTCAATTAGATTGTCTAGTTGTACCTCAAGCCTTCTAGACAAGCTTTTGTAATCAAATTCTTCCTTTAACTTCACCATATTTTCCACTTTCATAGCCTGTAAATAACCCAAAGGTAATACGCGGCCACCAAAATAAGCAACAAGAATTCAAACTAGCAAACAGTGAACTAATATATTAAACGTTGGAAACAAGGAACAGAAAAATTCAACAGGATAGTACCACTATATACCAATTTTAACCAGGCTTGGTAAATCATTTACGGTACATGTAATATGATAATTAACAAAAAGGTCAAAGCTATGGCCATACCCTCTGCCCAAACATTATAGTGCTCGTTGTCTCCCCTCGATGTCGTGGTGATGGACCAATTGTAATAATTAAGGAGGTCCTTGCAGTACCTGTTAAGATCATAGGCCAAATGTCAAGCAAGTCAACATAGTAAAAAAATGGAAAGGATCTAATAGAAAACAGGACACCTTAGTATTTTCATCTAATACTAGGAGATACAAATGCGCACAAAAAGCAGAGACTAACTTGCCTCCAAATGAATCTCTAAGCAATCGAGTTAGCTTTGAATCACGGAATGGAACATGAGAATTATTTTCAGCAAGTGCATTGATGCATTTCCCTAGTGCGCTCAGAGAGAGATTGATAGATTTGGCTTCCTCTAGTGTATGTCCCTCACTCCCTGGTAAAATATACAAACAAACACAGTTCAGATACAAGAAATATATAAATCTTAGAGAGTGTAAATGAGGAATATGAAAAATTGGTACTCCTCAAGTCCATTTACTGAGAATATCAACCTGATTTACTGATACGCTCCGATCCAGCAAGATCCACCACAACTAATTTTCCTTTTCGGACAACAGGAGGCTTGAATGATTTAGTCAAGTGGGAGTTTCCATTGCTTTCACTTGACAAACCATCTCTTGTTTTTAAAGAGCGCCTGACATATACCTGCGATTTAGTTGAAGATGAATATGCAAGAATATGCAAGTTTTTTTTTCCAAAGACTCTCCAAGCAAAATCAGGATCAATAATTATCACCATTAAGATAGCATGACTACGGGATGACTCGGTGTTCAATTTGGTGTTAGCAGCAAACCGGTGAGCCTCTCCGAGTTGCAGTAGTTCCAGGAAGCTCTGTTGATCCCTAATTTCGACCAAGGTGGCACCTGGAAGAGAAACATCTCCACTTTTCGGGTCCTCAACTATGGCAATGTTATCATTAGCCGGATCAAGAAGGTCTTGTACAGTCTCCATATAAAGCTGCATTTGTATCCAGCCAACAAATAGATTAAGCAGATATTCCAAGAACCCTTACGAAACTTAAAGAAGAACAAAAAAAAAAAAACAGAATCGAAAAACATAACCACCTGCAAATAGGAGACAGATATAGAATCCTTCTCCAACGACACTTCGGCTAAAATATCCTCCATAGCACGGACCATAATTCCACGATCCGCTACGTCTTCTTCCCCGAGCTGCCCAAGTGTATATGTCTTACCAGTACCGGTCTGACCATACGCCATTATCGTCCCATTGTAACCATCCAAAACACCCTACACAAAATTAAACAGTCAAGCTCTGGATGTTGATGATAAACAAGAAGATGAGGATCCACTGAAATTCTACATACCTCCACAACAGGTTTTGCCACAACTTCATAAACTCGCTTCTGCGAAGCATACTCTGTGAGCACTTCATCGAACTCAAATGTATCGGTGTCCCAATTGTTTTTCCTTAGTTTCAACCTCTTAACCTAACCAATCAAACACATAACTGATGAAAAAAAAAAACTTCTAAAAACACATAACTGATTGAAGTCTCCACATTTCAAAAACAGGCTTAGTATACATATCACTGTACCTCAGGCTGTAACTCAACACAATCAGCAAAATCAGCATCAGCGATCAGCTCCTCGCCATTGCGTGGCCTTAATCTAACAGCTACTCGAACTCTCCCAGGAACTAAACCATCATGCAATAAAAATCACCATTAAAGCAATTCATAAGCCGGAGATATTCTGATTACATATTATTGGGGGAAAAACGAAACAGTGAAATTTCTAGGTAAAAAAAAGGAACAGAGGAATTTTACCACCGGCGTCGCCACCGTTTCCAGCCTTAGAAGCTGCCGCAGAGCCGCCACCAAGTGCGGCGGGACTGCTCTTCCGAAGCACCGTCTTCGATTTGACGGAGGATTTCTGACCACCGGAAGTAGAACCAGAGGACTGAGTTCTGAGAGAGCTTCTATGCGTCCCATTTCTGTAATTCACTGTACTCGTTGACATTCCTCTCCAAACGCATAAAAACAAAAAAAAGACCAAACAAATTCTCTGGGAGTCGTATAAAAAAACAGAGAAGCTTCTTCCCGGTTTCCTCAATTTGGTTCCCGAGAAAATTCCTTTTCTTCTCGGAGTTTAATTTCTCGGGAAAATTGCAAAAATTACAGGAGAAGGAGAGAGAGAGTTGCTTTGGTAGTGTGAAGTGGAGGGAATCGTGTGTGGCGTGACACAGTTAAAACTAACCATCAGGTGGGTCCTAGAACCATCAAAATATTAATGGTTTGACATAAATGCCCTTTACTGGTCCCGTAATTTACACGTTGTACTACTACGTTCGTTGTTGTTTCGCGTGAATCATTATTAATGCAAAGACTCCCTTATAATTCGAGCACCCTTCACGAGAGATGTGTACCATTTTATTTGCTTACCATTTATCAAAAATCATTTTTAAAGGTTTTTTCTTTGGTATGACAATCTTTTTCTAAAGTTCGTCTATGTGTTTTATTACTAGTCCTATATGCTATATATCGTTAGTTCGTTACGAAGTTTTATTTTGTCAAATCTCATTTATACAAGACTACTGAGATATGAGCTATACTGGTGTTTGGTAGGGCCAAGTTTTGATAAAGATGAGCTAATTTGAATGGGTTTTAAAACATTAATTTGAACTCGTTGTTTTTTAAAAGCATAACTAGAGAGGAAGATCAAAGAACAAAAGATTTTGGACTGAAAAAGGAAAAAAGGAAAAACAAAAAGGCAATACCAACACTAAAGGGATTCAAGGGTCCCCATAGAAAAGTAAATTTGTCAAATCTCGCCCCAAGGAAAACAGTTTTCCATTCAAAATCTGGACGGAGCCGATAAAAAGTGAAACTAAGAGGAGGTTATTGGGAGATGGATTTTTAAAGATTTTTTAAATTTTCAGATTCTATTGTTATTGGTTGATGGATTCTTATAATCTTAATAAATTCGTCGTTATTGGTTTGGAGACTTTTTAATTCTATACAAATCATTTGTTATTGGTTAATAGATTCTTATAATCTTAATAAATCCGTCGTTATTGGTTTGGAGACTTTTTTAATTTTATACAAATCATTTGTTATTGGTTAATTGATTCTTATAATCTTAATTTTTGTGATTCTATAATTCTTTCAAAATCTATGTTATTGGGAAATAGATTTTATATATTTTACTCATGTAACACAACTTTCAAAATCTCATGGATAACCATGAGATTCTTAAAATTTGTGTTAAAAAAAACAAAAACAAAAAACAAGTCACCACACTTTTGTTTCATAGACATAGCCAAAAAAACAAAATCTCATACGTGTTTGTCGCACTTTGCTTCTACGTGCTTGTCGACAAACTATTATTAAAGAGAAGACTAGCAATAGAGATGTCAGACGGGCCAGCCCGTGTCCAAGTAGCCCAACCCGTTGCGGTTTCAATTTTTTTGCAGACCTAGCGGACTGGCCCGTCGCGGGCTGCGGTCCAAAAACTAATGTCCAAGCCCGACCCGCCTATATTTACGGGTTAGCGGGCTGATCCGCGGGCTAAACCATCTCAAGTGCTTTATATAGGATAAAATTAAAATTTACCACAAGAATTGAATTGAGTGTGATAAAATTACTTTATGTCTTACTTTCTTAGGTATACAAAATTACAAATGGAAAAAAATAGGATAAAGTATAAAATATCGAAAGCAGAATGACAATAATGGAATTATAGACAATAGAAACTTGCAAGATTAGCAACTGAGTACGAAGCAAGGAGCCAAGGAGATGTTCCGAGGACATCTAAATACGTCACTTTGTATGAGTTTCCCACCCACTTCCTTTTTTCCTTCTTCATCTCCGTTTCATCTACATACATGAAAGAGAAGGTAACTTCATAAGATTAAATTTTATCATCACATATGCTAAAATACACAAAACAAGAATAGTCTCTAAAGAAAAAAATTGTCACCTTCGTAATTCATTCTTGAGATGGCGCATTTGCTACACTTGCTACACTTATAATACATAAACTATCACAAATCCCATACAGCTTGTTAAACAGCCAAAAGAAGCTTATACAGTAAATTGAGAAATCAAGTAATTATCGGCATGGCTACACAAGGATCTTTGGATCATCATCAAGTTGTAAGAAGTTGCAGAAACTAAACAAGTAATNTAGAAACTAAACAAGTAATGAAAGAATGGTGATCTATACCTAAGGAGTCACTGTTATCGGAAAGCATCGATTCAAAGTAGGCCCACTTTCACT